>JAZBGX010001764.1:4360-16356 GCA_037414775.1 Zonitis immaculata
GTCAAATAATATCAGTGTTAAACAAAATCATTGTAAGCATGGATGAAGCCTATACTCAACTCTAGTTGAGAAATATCAACTACAACCAGCAGCTACAAGAGCACATCAAGAACTCTACAGAATGATAAAAGACACTTGAAAACTGAAAATACATACATAGAAGAGACTGTTATAACATATTAAAGGAACGCTATATCCAGAAATAGAAAATTGATGACTGTGAACCAAGATGGTGTCATCGAAACACGCAAGTACGGAAAAAAAAAACAACGTTATCATATACCAATGCCGAAAATGTAAGAATATAGTCGACAATATCGCTCATCTTCTGAAAAGTTGCTCAGAAAGATTACCAGGATCGACACAATAACATTGCAAAAATATTATATCAAGAACTACGTTAGCACTATTGATGAACCGTGTATATCGAGAACTATTTTATAAAATAAACTCGCCACAAATAATTGGAAACGAGACACACAAGCCATACTGGAACAACAGCATAATTACCAACACGTCGTGATAGTTCTAGACAAAACTAAAAAGGATGCGTTGATAATAAATATCGTGCTTTCAAATAAAATCAGCTTACAAAAGAAGCTCAGAGGAAAACAGAGCAAATTCATGGAATAACGAAATTAAGTGTCTATAGAAGCTGGGGAAGAATTGTACCTACAATAGTTTCGGCAACGTTTAGCATACAAAAGGTTCGAGAGCTCAGTCGTAATGAGTAGCTGTCTTCATCAATAACACAAAATAGAGGATTGAACATATAGCTGTTGGTAAACCTCAAGATAGGTGAATTGTTTCCCGGTCAAATTGACTGATAATAATAATAAAATAAAATAATAATAATATTAGTGATAATTATATTTAAAATAATGTAGAATACGCTATTTCGGTATATAGTTCAATTTTATCTCCTAGTAGATTGGTGAATTCAAAATCTATAACTAAATTCACTAAATGAACAACATTTGAAAAGAATGAATCGTAAAATTTGCATACATTCTTAATAATTTTGCTCGAAAAGTCTTCATATAAAATAAAAATATCAAAAGTAAATGCAAATAAAGTTCAACGGATAATTGAATTTCAGATGTGACGATTTTTTTTTTATTATTTCAAGAAATCAAATATACTTTACTCTGGAATAATTTGATCGATTTGAGATACAGTAAAACCTCCTTTGATTGACACCTCACATAACGGAGCAGCTATTCTATTTCCCTGAATTTCCATCAGCAAATGCGAAGAGGTGACAAATTAATTTTATTAGAAGAAGTTTTGTTCCTTTTTTGCTGACGGTTTTTCTTCCTTATAGAAGTAACGACTTCTCCAAATTTGATTTTATGTACGAATTTGAAAATGGAAAGATGGTCGTCAAGAGAAAAATGATTCAAGTGCGCTCATAGTTGCCTGTTGGTTCAAAACAACTGAAATACAGACTGCCGAAAACCTAGATAAATGAACACTTGACGTTTCCCCGTAGGTGTCCGTCCAAGAGAAGTCTTACTGTAGTTATATGGCAGACATTTGACTATTTCTTGATTTAAAATAGAAGATTCAGCTTCTTTATTGACGATTTGTAATTACAGTCGAAAGATTATTTATAGAATATTTATCGTAAGTAATATCATAAACTCTACAAATATTCAGCTATTATCTTTGATAATTTATACAAAATTATTTGAGATTGATGAGACTGGCTAAGGTATGATCCACACTATAGTGCCACTCACGGTTCGCTCTCGCTTAGGTCTCGCTCCAGTCTCGGTAACTCATGTTCACACTATAGTGCCGGTCACGGTTCACTCTCGCTCCGCAGTCACGATCTAGTAAAATCTCCCGGTCTCAGCTCAGTCTTTTATCGTCAATATTCTAAGTTGCATTACGATAATTTGTTATTGAGTGACCATCACACATGTTTGCTATTTTCAACAAATAGGTTTGAAAAGATTAGAACAATTTGCAAAAGCACTGGTGACAAGCTTTGATAATTATTTTGTGAAATGTTCGATTACTTTCCCCTGAAAATGATTATGGGTATATAAATTTATTTATGAATATAAATTTATTTTTTTAATTGAAAACTAATTAATAATAATAATTAATATAATAAATTGGACATATTTTTTATTCCATTTTTTATTTCACACAAGTTTTCATCTACAATATTAAAGTCAGACTTTATAATTTCAAATTCAGCGGGTAAAATAGCTGACTGGACCGGAAGCGGGCGACCATTCACACAATCGGTGCATGCCAGTACCCGATCGGTTTTGCTCAAAAATATTCTCCAAGATTAATCGAAAGCGGAGCGTAACTTGAGCGGGAGCGGACTGTTATTGATAGTGTGAATGCATACATTGATTCTCATATGATAATATTTTACCAGACCTAGGCTAGAGCGAGAGCGGACCGTGAGCAGCACTATAGTGAGGATCATTCGTAAGAGGGTAATGTTTGCATGTTATGATCGGACACAACTGGACTTTGGATAAATACATTTTTTTCTAAAACTATCTGGGTATCCTGGCAAGAAAAAGAAAGAAAAAAGAGTTGAGTGCAACTTTATTTGAAAAAATGCAGAATGGCTACATCAAAATACAAGAAGAGTAAGAACTGAAATACAGACCAAGAAATAAAAACGAAACAGCTTGCAAATGAGAACAGAAAGAAAAATGATAGAATTTATAATTTTGAAATTATTAGGAGGCCGGAAAGTAATGTGGATTTTTTACATTGAATTCAAACAGATACATTTTTGCTATCTAGTGTGCAAAATTTCAATCTCGGATCAGAATAAATGTAAGCAAAATATCTGGAATATGACATTTCGGACATAATCCAAATTAACAAAATTTTCACCATTTATCAAATGTTGTAGTGATCGGAATGAAAGGAAATCTGTTAGTACAATATCTGGCGAATATGATGAGGCTATATTTTGGAACGCTAGTAATGAAGTGATAAAAAAGCGCTTCTATATAATGCTACTGAGGTAATAATACGTTGCATGTGGCTACCGATTAGGTTTTTTTCCGAACACTTGCACTGCTCACTTTACCATTTTGCTAAAAATGTTCTTGTTTGAGAGTGTCCAACAGTTTCACGATTGCCTAACACGGATTTGCTCACACTTCCGCAACTAGCATGTCATTGTCTAAAGTTGTTAGTCATCCTGATCAATAAGCGTGTCGGAAAGATCAAAGTTACCGAATTTGAACTCAGACTACCACCTTTAGTATTCAAGAATGTCTAACACTTGCATAAACACCACAAATATCTTTAGTAGCAACTGTTGCGTTACTAGTTTTGCGAAATTTTAAAAGAATACGGTATTTGACTGGCTATTTCGCCATAAAAAAAACAGAAGAAAAACAAAATTTAATAATTTACGAGTAAACAAGTCACTTCAGCTTAAGACAAATAATATTGGCACGTACAGAAACGATATTGCTTTCCGGTCCTTCTAATACTTGTTCTGAGGGGTATAGGAAACTTTTACAATAAGTTCGATAAATAATTAGGATAATAATTATTTCCAATAGAAAATAACAGGCTACATTTAGAATCATTCTAGACTGACTACTGAAGGTTGGTCTACTAGTTCATAACTACAACTATTCAAGAAATGTTTGTCCTCCAATCTATTTTATATCAGTTTGAATAATCAGTACTTAGCTCAGTATAACAGCTTTTTATAAAATAGAATTTTGCTCAAAGGGCAGAGTAATCGTTACTTCTCCCTACCTTGTATTCTAGTCGTTAAATAAGCTCAAATATTTTTTAATTCCACTTTTTTTCTTACTCAAATATTATTTACAAAACAGAAATTTTGAATTAAATTACAAGTGTAATTATTCTCTATAATAACAATAAAAAAAAGATTAAATAAACAGGTAATATAAGGTAATATCGACCAAAAGTATGGAGCTTTTCAACATTTTTTTATGAAAGAGTATAATTCTATTTTGAAGCCTGAACAATGGTTCAGCATCAGATTTCGTTTGAATTCTTCTAAAATATGATTGTGAAGATGAAACGAACAGATAAAATATATAAATCTCAACCCTTTTTTATCTACATTATTAAGATGCGAATGAGCATAAAATACAATTTTATCACTGATAAAAATGACATATATTCAACAATTATAAACCATAAAAATCGACTATTACTATGAACATAAATGACCATATTCCAATTCGATTCAATATTGTACAACATCGTAAAACTTATTTATTTATATTTACGTCCAATCCAAGTTCGATTCCGACAATTGAATCTTATGATGAACGTTCAACACAAAACGAGTATTCATTCTTTCATATATCTGTCCTATTATTGTTTGTATAGAAAAATCATATAAATTGATAATGTATTTGTTTTGTCTTGACAATTGTTTTTCCAATTGCACTTTTTATGGGTATTTTGCTTAAACGAAATCGTAACAATAACACAATTTGTTTTCTTTCACATAAATAAATCATTTTTCAAAAAATGTCTAATCATTAATGATACTAACCAACAAGAATGAAAATAAATATTGTGGATAAAGTGTAATTCTATTGTATCCGATTTTTCGATTAAAAGAACGAGAGAATGGAATAATATACGACAATAGCAATGTTTATATGTGCGTGTGCGTTTATGTGGTTGATAGTCCCAAATTTTTTAGATAATAATCACAATTACGCTATTATCATTAAAATTGAGCTATATAAACTAAACACATTTAGTAGATGGAAAAATGTTTTTGAATAATTACCAGAATAAAAAAATTTTGAAAAAAACAATTAGCTGATAATCTCACAGACGCATTTAAAGCCTTATCTCGTTGATTTAAAGACAAATAGAGAAAAAGCTTGGATAAAGTAGAGAGGAAAAGGAAATGATACTAATTTATATAGTCGTTATTTTAAATTTGAAGAAATTTATTTCAGTTTATATAAATTTCTTGTTATCCTTTGATTCGAACTGTTTTTTCTTTAGAAAGCTTCTTATGATGAACTAATTGTAAGTATCATCATACTCTCAAATATGAGAATGATTTATTATTTATTGCCGTTAAAATTTAGATGTTTTCCGACTGCCTAAAAGCATCTCAATTAAATAATAAAAAATTGCTCTGTATAAATTTGAGATAACCAAAATAATTTACACACTTTACTTCTAAATGAACATATTTCTCAACTTACATAATGATTTAGAGACTCTCAGATTTTCTCCTGAGTAATTTATTTCAAATAATGGAAGCTTTGAAAGAAAGTTAACTTTACAATTCATAGACGATATAGTATTCCACATTAAAAGGGCAGAGAATGGTTTTTCTTCGAAACAAGGGTGTCTGTTGTAGCACGAGCGGAACGAGTGCTGCAAGAGTCACGAGTTCCGAAAAAAAAAATTTCTGCCCGAATAATGTACAAAATTTTTTCGGCGATCGTACAAAGTGAAATTCGGATTAAATTTAAATATTTTTGTTAAACAACGCGTATTAACAAATCAGAAATGATTTGACAATTCATTGCACATCACGGTCGCAAACTAGATACTTAATATATGACAGAATAATACTGAAAATTGCCTTTGCACAGTGTGGAAATATTTGCCACGCCCCGGTGCGAAAATATTTTCGCATCGAGTTGTGTGCCGGTTGCTCAGCAGCGCCTCATTGTAATGTAATTTGACGTTTTCAAAACGTCAAGCATACTTCGAAAGTCTCATTTTCTAGTCGATCGTAGAAAAAAGTTTTTTTTTTCAAACCGTGCAGAAAGCTCTTGACGCTTTTAACTACTGAAATCATATTTGGAATTATACTTCCAATCGTTTTATTTTCATATAATTCCATAATATTATTATTGTTTATAAAAATTATGAAACTTTGTCTTTTATATAATAAAATTGATGATCTTTCACTTTTAATTATGATTAATTGAATCATTAAATAATAAAAAATGCTCTATGGACATAGAAAATGTTCCAGTTTTTCAGCGATTCCATTATCAGCCAGCTATATAAATAAAAAAATTATTTGAATTGTATAAGATCCCATAGCTTTAGTAGCACGATTTAAATAAAAAGTACAGAGTACATTTTGCGTATTTACTCTATAAATGGTAAAATCCTCCAAGCTTTAGCTATAGTCGGATCAATAAATCTTTACTTTCACGTCATTTTTACTTAGCTACATTCAATTATGACAAAATTTGACATACTCCAACTGCAATGTTACTATTATTTCAACTTATTGTCAAAGAAGAATAAATACAGTAGAACCTCTCTTGGACGGATACCTTTAGGAAAACAAAAACTCTCCGTTCAAGGGAGGTTTCTACCGCAAAGACATAATTCCTACAATTTTTTAAAGAACTGCTGTAAGGTCTTATGATAACATTGACATTTTTTTATTTAATTCGTTATTTCAAATATCAGCAGCCTGTGTCTTGCTTATTTCGAATCATACAACAATCTAACGCACCCAGTGAATTTTTTGGTGGAATCAATAATAAACATTCCAAAATGTCCATCCAAAAGAGAGAACTTTTCCAAGAAACTGATAGGTTGTGAAATAAGTATTGTGTCGGTGCCCTTCCGAAAGGAATTCTAATCAATTCTCTAACGAATTTAATTATTCTAATCAATCTTTTCTAAATTTGGTTGATATCCTGATTTCATAATTTCTTATTAGAAAACTTGAATTGATAACAATGAGATAGTGAATTGCATTTAAAAATAAATCCAATATTAATATCAAGGAAATTCTATGAAAAAAACTTGCTCATGATAGAAAAATCACTGCTTGCCTCGAGATTTTACACATTAATTTTCTTTTATATACCATATAGTAGAACCTCCCTTAGTCGGACAACTACGGGGAAACGAAAAATATCTCTATGACTAGTTTTTGCTTAAAGACATTATATTTCCTGGAACTTTTAAAAACTGCTATGCGTTGGATTTTCTTATTTGGACTTTGTTTCTCAAAATATCAACAGCCTGTGTCTTACCGATTTTAGATTGTACGGCAAGGTTGTACGGACACTTATTGTTATAGACATGTCCAATAGAGGATCCGCTCAATAGAGGTTTCGCCTCAAAGGAGATTTTTACATTAGATGATTCATTTGGGTACAAAATACAATTATATTTGATTTCAATTTCTCTATAATTTATATTAATGTTTTTTAACGAGCTTTTCCAGTATACTTATTTGTTTTTAATTTACGAACATTTCTCATTTGAGTTCTACTTCTTGTATAATCTAATTCTTCCACTTTCTTATAAAACAGAAATCATACTTCAATAACCACGAAGATAATTTATAATTTATTGCCACTTAAATTTGGATGATTTCCGTATTTTAGGAGCACTCAATTGAATAATCAAAAATTCTGTGTATATAAATCTGTTTTGTAATAATCGCAATAAATCAAGTACCTACTTCTCGTCTCGAGATATATTTCTCAATTTACAAATAATTCAGACTTTCAGAATCTGTTCGCAGATTATTATTATTATTATTATTATTATTAACTGAAAAACTAATGTCAATAAGAAGAAAGAAGAAAGATTAATCTTCTCATTGTCTTGAGAGGTCTCTTTATTCAGATACTTTCCATCCAAATCATTCATTCTTTTTCTAAATAAAGAATTGTTTATCTCTCCACGAGAGAGATAATGACATCAACACTGATGCTTGATAGTTTTTTTTTTAATAAAAAAAAAAAAAAGTGAATTCCAGATTTTCTAATAATTATTTATTTAGTCAAATTTTTCAAGAAAATCCTATGAAGAATTCTTTAAAACTAAATATAAGGACTCTGTATGATATAAAAATACTCGAAACAGTTAATTCTAATTATTGAATGCAATTGCCAAAATATTGGGTTGGTAAATAAATAATGAAACACTTGCAATTTTCTAGGACGTATTGTCTGAGGTTTATAAGAACATGCTCGGTTCCGCACGTCCGCAGTAGTGATCAAAGTGAATAAAAAACAAATTCTTATTATTTTGCTATATGAGCTCCAAAAAAAAAACACAACAGCAACGCTGCATTCGGTCCGAGCACCATCATTAATGTGGCTGACAGTCGTTGGTACAAACGCTTTGCTGACGGAGATATCAGCTTCAAGGATATCGGGTTTGCAGTGGTCGACTGTGTTAGATCGACTACGATTCCCTGTGCAGCGAATTGCAATTGTATCTAGAAGTGATCACACGAGAATTGGTTAAGCGTCTAAATCATATGCACGCTGTTGGCTATAGAAAAATTGTAGCGTAATGGATTCCTCATGTACTGAGTGAGACTGCCCGAATGTCCTAAGTGGCACGAGTATCACATTTAATGACTTAAGATAAGAATAACATTGTTTATAAGAATGACACACGCCGTACTTTTTTTAGATTCGTGTAGTTAATCCGCCAATTCACTCAAAGCCAAACCCGCATCGTCGTAGAATTATTCTCAGCTGTTTCTAGGATGTGTAATAAGGTATGCTCTTGTAGGAGCTTTTTCACGACAAACAAGCTTTACACGGAACAGCTGCGTCAACATGCCACTGCTATCTAAGAGAAGAATTCAAGGCGCATTGAGGCGACAATTAACGCTCAGTCGCATGTTAAATCGATTGGGATATGATACCACACCCAGTTCACTCTCCAGACTTAGTACTGTCGAAATACCATCTTTGCCGGATTCTCAAGAGTATTTTACGCGAAAAAAAAGTTGCACGATTTTACTGATATGAAATGTATACCCTCGAACTAGTCAGCTACCGACTCTTTTTTCTTTCTTTCTCTTGCCAGGATACCCAGATAGTTTTAGAAAAAAATGTATTTATCCAAAGTCCAGTTGTGTCCGATCATAACATGCACACATTACCCTCTTATGAATGATCCTCACTATAGTGCTGCTCACGGTCCGCTCTCGCTCTAGCCTAGGTCTGGTAAAATATTATCATATGAGAATCAATGTATGCATTCACACTATCAATAACAGTCCGCTCCCGCTCAAGTTACGCTCCGCTTTCGATTAATCTTGGAGAATATTTTTGAGCAAAACCGATCGGGTACTGGCATGCACCGATTGTGTGAATGGTCGCCCGCTCCCGGTCCAGTCAGCTATTTTTTGCAAACCCAATATATTCTGAATTGTATATAGTTTTAATTTTTTCCTTTTGTTGAAAATCGACTATATTGACATTATTCAAAAAGTGTTTTTTCCAGATAATAGATGATTGATTGTGTTTGAATATTCATAGTTTTTTCTCCTTTCAAACTAAACCATGAGCATAAAATAATCACAGTGGCAATTGAAAAATAAATTAAATTTTATTTCTAAACCAAAACAAAAATACAAAAAAAAAAAATCAACTGTTGATTATGAAGTTTTAATCGAACTGTACATCAATCATTTTATCAATAATAATAATAACGATCATAATAAAAATAATAATAATAATTCCGTTATACTTGAACAAATATATAACATTATTGTTAAATAACAGCTATTATTTATAGTAACATTTGTTGTCTATCATCCATTATCGAAAATAAAATCATAATATCAATGGAATTTTACTATCAATAATCCAATGAAACTGTGTATTTTATGGACGATTTCAATAAAATCCAGCAAATATAATATTTCTATAAATAAAAGCAAAAATATCTACTTAACAATACGTGTGCTTTACATTGATAATTAATATGATTGTCATGGAGATTTTTGGACTTATTGCTCAATTCCATCCCAGTATGTGTGGTTTAGACAGGTTTAGGTTAAATAGCTCTAATTACATTCAATAAAGTTGTACAAGAGACAAGTGTAATTGAAATAGGCTAATTTAAATTATATTTTTCAGGTATAGAATTGTACAAATTTATTTTCAATTATTATGGAATAATGGAATAATTGTTCAAGAACACAAATATTTATATTCACCCGAGTATTTGAAATTATAAGGGTTTTCATCTACGATATTGGTAGAATATTGAATTTCATTTCACATTAAATCAAATCCAATTGGATGATTATAAAAAACAATATTTCAAAGTATGGAAAGTCTCCTATATATATGTAATAAAACTAAGTCTAAATAGAGGTGAAAATTTCCAAAAGAAGATAACACAAAACAACCATCTATCGTCTAATATAAAGAATCCACACAGATTCTGTAAATTATCTTGACTTTTAGTTTGAAAGAATTTCCAAAGGGAATTTGAACAAAAAACAAGTAAAACTGACAATAATAAATGAGTAACCTTAACATGATTCTAAAGGAATCTTGATCCTGATCACTCAATATAGCAATTTAAGGAGTAAATTTAATTAATTTTCATTGCATTGATATAATTTGAATGAAAAACAAATATCAGTTTTTCAATTTAGGATGCATTTTGATTGGTATTAGTTCAGTGAAATAAAGTGAAGAGAAGGTTAATTGTACGTAAGAAGGGGAAGTGAATATGTATAATAAGATTAATAAGAAGCAAATTTTTGGCATTGATATGCAAGCCCAAAGGGTAACCAAATCTGATTTTTGTGAATATATTGTTTTCGATGCTATAAATGACTATTAAAGTTATTAAAAAAGCTGTAGATCATCAAATTCTCTACAAATTTGGTTTCACACTATATTTCATAAAGTTAACTGTTCTGGAAAAAGGGCGTCAAGGAGCATTTGTAAAAACGCAAGGTCGTCTATATTATCCAGCCAGAAATAATGCTGATGTTTTTCTTGTCAAAGCAGCCATTACAGAATCGAAATATCAAAACACTGTCGTCATAATAGAGGAAGATATTGATCAGCTAACTCTTTTGATAGAGCGTACTCAATTGGATAATCAAAAAAATAAAAAATAAAACAAGGGCACTCTTAAGACTCAATTATATCCATCCAAAAGCGATTGTGGTCAGTGGAATGAATAAACATATATCTTAATGCTTCGCCATATATCAAGTTAATTTTAATGAAGAAAGTGAATATATACGCCGGAAGTCCTTGCTGCTTTGGCTATATTTATTTGTTCATAATTAATTTATAAATTATACTACGAACTGGGTACTATAGATAAATTTGTATTATCAACTGAAAAGCGGCCGGCGCTGCACCACCTTAAAAAATCGCGCATCTAACGGATCGCCTAGTATAGGGCGTAAGGAATTTTAATTTTTTTTCGAACTTGTTTCATACAATGTTCTAGGTATTCGAACCTGACATGGTACATTTATGTGGAAAATAAATAGTGCAGAGGTAAATTTGAGCTATATATAATACCAGTATTTTGCGAAACTATACATTGCCAAAATGTACGATATATATCTTTAGACTATAAAACCTGAACAGACAATATTTCACCTCATCGATTCCAATATAACTTAATGAGAATTAAAAGAGCTTTCTAATGATGCAAAAATTTATAGTGGTTTGTATTTTAAAAAACATGAGTTGGGGTCGCCACCTGTATAGCGACCTGTTAAAACAAATGGAAATAATTTTAAATTGTGCAGAATGCTCGTGTCTACCGTTGAGTGAAAATTGCAAGTCGACATCTTGAATAGTAACAGAGCTACGGAACTTTCACGGATAACTAGGACATCCCTTATGTATATATAGTAGATTCCGCTTAATTGGGACGCCGATTTATTGTGTCAGTCGCTTATTAGGGACATTCCATATGAAACTAAAACATTTCAGTGATATTAATACGAATTATTTATGTTTATTTGGGACAGAACTCTAGTTAATTCGGACAAAACGGTTCAAAATTCACAAGAAAACTTTGCAAAAAAATCAATGTTTACAAATTTCGAGACAAGCCGTCTCACCAGTCAGCAAAATATGCATAGAAAGGATAAAACCCAAGTGTAGTGATTTTTGTTATTTGCTCAAGTTCTTTTATTAAATTATTGGGCTGTTGGTTGCCTAAAGTAGCTTTTTGGATAAATGGGACGACGGATATTTGGGACAAAATGAGTGTTCCAG
>JAZBGX010001767.1:0-16348 GCA_037414775.1 Zonitis immaculata
TCTAATTAATAAATAATATAATTTTTCCAGAATGTGGTATAAGACCTTTAACGAAAACCGGCCGTATTGTTGGTGGTAAACCAGCTACCGATGGTGAATTTCCATGGCAAGTATTAGTAAAAGAATCAACATGGTTAGGTTTATTTACAAAGAATAAATGTGGCGGTGTATTAATTAGTAATAAATTTGTAATGACAGCGGCACATTGTCAGCCAGGATTTTTAGCATCGCTTATAGCCGTTTTTGGTGAACTCGATATTAATGGTGATTTAGAAAGTCGTCGGCCAGTATCAAAGAATGTCAAACGTGTTATTGTACATAGAAAATATGATGCTGCCACATTCGAAAATGATTTAGCTTTATTAGAATTGGAATCACCGGTGGCATTCGATAAACACATCAGTAAGTCGATTGATTGATTAGTTAAATTAAAACAAAAAAAAAAATCATCTCTATTCCTATTTATTATCAATTCTGACACCATAGAGATAGAGACGGAGACATCGTCTATAATTTATTAGGACAGAACAATCCATTATTTTAACAATAGAAATCTTAATAAATTCAAAGCAACAATTTATTAAAACAACCAGAAATTCGAGACATTCATAGTCGCGACATTTATATTCATCTAGTTGTTCATCCAAATTATATGCACGTGACCCAAATGAGGTCTCTATTTTCCATCTCTAATTCTCTTATCACGTTCTGGCTCTCTTACAAATATAAATGACAATCATATTCATTGGTAAAAAAAAAAAAACAGCTATATATATGATGTTACGCCTCAATATATGTAGAGTATAGTCCCCATTCTGTCCAATTTATATTGTTCCATGCCACTACTGTGTAACTTTAGATCTTCATTATAGCTATGATTTATTTTTAATTTAACAACACAAGTTTTCTAGCAATTCGAGTTATTTATGGGAAATTAATTATTTTTATCGCTTAATTTTCTCTTATATTACACAATAATTTTTGGGTAATTACACTTTACCGACACATAAATCAAATTATAATTGGGAAATTCATTTGTGTTAATCATTTCCCAGGAAAATTAGTAATTTCCTTTAATTTTATTTGTTATTAAGATTCACCCACAACAATTTTAGATCGCGGGCCAATCGAAATTTCTCTCTTCCGAAACTCATTATTTCCGGAAAATGAATTTTCCAGTTAGTCCAATCATTTTGACGAATACAATCAAATTTTGTATATTCTGTAGAGTTGAAGAAACGGTAAATTACGATTGGAAAAAAGTAGGTAGACAGTCCCCTATTATTATGATTCACAACATGTCGACTTTCTATTAATAACACATCGAACAATTTTAAATATAATTAAAATTTCTATTATTATCATTATTTGAACACAGTACCGATTTGTTTGCCGCGAGATGGTGCCGATTTCACCGGTCGCATGGCAACAGTCACCGGTTGGGGTCGTTTAAAATATGGCGGTGGTGTACCATCAGTACTACAAGAAGTCCAAGTACCGATAATGGAGAATAATGTATGTCAAGAAATGTTTCGTACAGCTGGACATTCGAAAATTATTCTAGAATCGTTTCTATGTGCCGGCTATGCTAATGGACAAAAAGATTCTTGTGAAGTAATGATTCTATTATAGTTTTTTTTAATTTGTTTGTATTTATATTTTGTTTTAAGGGTGATTCTGGCGGTCCGCTAGTTCTACAACGTCCTGACGGTCGATACGAATTAGCCGGTACTGTATCGCATGGTATTAAATGTGCTGCTCCCTATTTACCTGGTGTTTATATGAGGACGACTTTTTATAAAAAATGGATACAAGCTATTACCGGAATTTCAGATTAAATCCAAATCCTAATTAAAAATAGATAAATTTATAAATAAATAAATAAAAAACGAATAAACCGACTTATTAAATATAAATGAAAAAAAAATTATATTACCGTGAGAGAATAGTGCCCATGTGATGAATTTTATACCTGACGTTTTTAGATTATAAATTTTTAAACTTTAAATTGTTATTGTTTATGTTCTATAATTAATTTATTGTTAGATTATATAATTATTGTGTAATTCGTAATTTTAGTTTAGATATATCGATTAATTTAGACAGTGTTTTTTATTAATTTCCTTTACCCCACAGACTAAAATAGAGTAATTGACGTTAGAAATAATGAATGACGCCCATTTATGGGCGCGTCAAATTGTACGCTCATGTAAATATTTTTTAGATCGATTAATTTCGCAAAAAAAAAAATACGATCAGAAGAACAATAAACTATCTATATATTTCTATTTTATTTTTTCTTATTATACGGAAAAGCTTCGTTGGAAATCCTAGGAAAACCAATATGGCTACCTGTGCACATCCTTGCCGATTGTCGACGATTTCGACCGATGCCAGGACATAATAAAATCCTGAAACATTCGTATAGATCCAGACAACTGCAATAGTGTGCCCCCCGTTGAATGAAGAACATATTCATACTTTTTATTTAACTAAATCGTCTAAAAGAAATTAAAAGACCAAAAACAAAACAAAACAGGATAAATTTAAATTATAATTTCGTGTGTTGTTTAATTGATTTATTAATTTTGATTTAAAGAACAAAAAAAAGAAGAAGAAGAAGAAGAAGAAGAAAAAAAGGTAAATTCGATTTGCACATTGTCTTGTTGGACGAATTATGAATGAAATTGTGGCGTACGTTCGATTATTTCATACTTGAAACGATTATTGAGCCGTTGTTTAAATAAAAATAAAACCACTTATTGATCAATAATCATGATTAAAGGTTTCAATTTGTCGGTTGAAAATAATTTCCCAAGTGTTCTCTCAATAATGATTGCGTTCAAAATGTGATTTGGTCTCTTATTCAAAATTTGCGACTCGAGAGAGAGAGAGATAGGAATTTAATAAATTCGTCTTTTATGTAAATTATTTTGAAATGCAAATATATCTCAATTTATCTGGAATTTCATAGAAATTATATCGATAAAATATTTGTATAATTGAAGGGGTGGTTTTTTAAAAAATATAAATTATTATTTTTTTTTTTTTTTTGATAGAAACTCGAAATATTTGTGTTTTTCTATTTTCCAGACTGAAAATGCGTACATTGATCCTATTATTTGTCGTTTGTCTTTTGAGTTATAAAACTGACGCTTGGGGTGGATTATTTAATAGATTCTCACCAGAAATGTTGGCCAATTTGGGATATGGTGGTCATGGTATACAAGTAAGTATAGCCTTAATCCGAATTTATTTATTATCTCATTGAGAATGTTTACAAAATTGTTAGAAGAAAAAAAATTGATGATTCACTTTCTACAAATTTTCATCGTTATAAGGAAATTGAAAGAAAATTCCATTATACTTAATTGATTCGGGGAAAACCTTATAAACGTATTGATTGACCAATTCGAAAAAAAACTAACTATCAAGCTCACAATGTGAATTATAAATGAAAAAAAATCCATAACGTCGCCCGGCGCATCCACCATTTCCACTAAACCAAATTTATAAATTTAATCATAATTATCATGAAAATAATGAAAATACAGTTTACTTTTATTCAAAGAACTACAAAAGTACTTTTTTTTTTTAACCTGGTGCATTCACCATTTATACATCGCTTTCAATAATCCGTTGTATCTATTTTTTTTTTCGTCTCAATTATAACAATTTTATATTTAAGTTAACTTTATTCCATCCGTATTAAAACTAAATTCCCATTCAAAAAGTTGAAGAATACAAATTAATTCAATTTAAATTGTCCATTGTAATATTTTCAAAGGTTTTTTGCCCGGCGCATCCACCATTTATATAATAACTTTTAATTACAACTACCTTAGCAGCTTTATTAACAAACTTTAGTATTATAATAATTACAAAAGTTTTACATTCAATTCTCTTCTATCTCTGAATTTTGTAACAAACAAAAAAATATATACATATATATAGTTATTCTTTAAGAAAACCGCAAAGTTTCGTTTATATTATAAATAATTTATCAAAAGAATTACTTATTTCTCAGTTACAAAAGACCAAATTAATAATTAAATCAAGCATCTTGAATTGTGAATGTCAATTTTTCCCTTTGATTTCACTACTCTTACAAAATTTATTCGAATCATATTTTAGTAATTATACAAGATTTAATTAGTCGGAAAATCCAAATTTCCATCTAAAATCTAAACGAATAAAATTAAATTCGCATTAAACTGTTAATGGTCTTTTCGGGTTTCTACCCGTCGCATTTTTATTTTTATAACTCCAACTTCTTGCTATATTTCATTCAAATTATCGTACGAAATTGGAAATTCTGCGAATAAACAACGTTTAAAATTCAATTGGAAATGTTATTACAACTGATCCACGGAATAAAACAGTACAAGTAGACTTTTGATCAGTTTATTTGAAACAATCCATTTCCACTGATTCATTTCCAATTAAATTTGATGTCTATCGTTGCATCAATTCAAATACAATAGAAATTACAATAAAATTGAATTAGAAACCTTTTAATTTAATTAAAAACAATTTACTGATTTGCTATTGATTGTCTTTTGAATTAAAAATAAAAAATAATCGTTAGTTGGTTTTGAGTTATAGAAAAATTCTAGTTTCCGCCCGGCGCCGCCACCATTCCCACAACTTCCAATGAACCAAAAAAAATTACAAAACTCTATCTTATCTTAATCCTATTCATTATTATCATCTTGATTGTAACATCCAGATTATATTGTTGATAGTTGAATTCTATCCCGGCGCATCCACCATTTTTCAAGTCCCAATTTTTATTTAATTAATTTATTCATCAAATGTTTTCTCAATAATTAGTAAGCTTCGTATTCGATTATAACTGATTTTAATCATGTCACAAACAGGCAACAAGTTTTATTATTCAAAAAGGTTGGAGTAGTTTAATTTGAATTATACCTACAGGTATTAGGACTCTTTTATAATTAATTATTTATTTAGGGAAAATCGTTATTTCCACGTAATTGTATTACTTTCATTTATAATTTCCATTATAATTTTCAATTTATTCAATTGAAACAATCCAATATTTGTCAAAGCTATTTGTGAATAAATCTGGATTGTAGAGAACCGGTGACGGTGATGAGGGCATTTTAGAAGAATATACAAATGACGGTGATGACGAACCATGTTATGGTAAACGTTGTACAGCAAACGAACATTGTTGTCCAGGATCTGTATGTGTCGATGTTGATGGAGGTAAATTTGCAAATGAAAAAAATAAAAATTGAATAGTAAAAAAAAAAAAAATTGTTACAGTTGTCGGTTCTTGTTTGTTCGCTTATGGTCGTCGAGTTGGTGAACTATGCCGTCGCGATAGTGATTGTGAATCTGGTCTAGTATGTGCTGAAACTGAACAAGGTATATCCCGTGTATGTCGACCACCTGTACATCAAGACAAACAATATTCCGAACCGTGCAATATGTCAAGTGAATGCGATATTTCGCGTGGATTGTGTTGTCAATTGCAAAGGCGCCATCGGCAAGCACCACGAAAGGTACTTTCTTTTCTATACAAAATAAACTATATTAAAAAAAAAAAAAATGTTTTATTTCCATATTATAGGTTTGTTCATATTTCAAAGATCCTTTGGTATGTATAGGCCCGGTAGCTTCTGATCAAATCAAGAATTCAGTCCAACATACAGCTGGTGAGAAACGTTTAACCGGCATGGCGAATTTCAAAAGACCCATGCATTAAATCAATCGAATCACGCAATCTAATCAATTTGTTTGAATTCGTGTGGTATTATCTTGCAATTAAACTAATAAAGAACAACAATGGAAATATAACGAGCCCTCCATTCAGAAATAAGATAATTCAAAGAATATACCACACGATTTCGACAATTCGACAAAACTATATTTATCTTATAAATGATTAATCAACAAATAAAACAAAACAAAAAAATTAATGAAACAATTTTAAGTATTGGCTGAGGTATTTATAGTGTTGTTTCATGTCGTTTTCATTCAATTCTATATAAGACAGAAATTTTATCTAGTTCTATAGTAAATTACAAGAACATATCGTAGTTTATAGAGATGGTATTATATAATTTGTGCTTCTTGTAGGACGCACAAATCAAATAATTATATTTTACAAAACAAAAAAACAAATGTGTATTTCAAATTATAAAAGTTTAACAAAAAAAAAACAAAAACAATTGTAACAATGATAAAACTTTAACCGTCTAACTGTGATGTTTTTTCAAAATTTTGCGCTTAGAAACTATATCGAGATTAATCTTCATTGATGGATGTAATAATTAGAAATAAATTCATCGATCATTCCAATATTTCCCTATAAAATTACTGTTATGTAATTAATTAGGGAGTGGAACCAAACAAAAAAATTAAAATAAAAACAATTAATCTTGAAATTGTTTCCTATATAGATATAAATATATATTTATTGATCTATGGATTTAAAATAAGCGCAAATTCTCGATGGAAACGAGGTTGATACATATCAAGATATACATATCATATAATTATATTGATGTTATATTAATTTACTGTAAAACATAAAAGTTATTATAAATAAATGTCTACAGCAAATTTGATTTGTTTGGAAGTTTTTCCCAGGTGTAATTAAAACAAAAGCCATTTATATAATCACAATATCAAACAAACCTTCCGGGTATTTGAAGACAAAAATAGATGGGCACAGCAATAAACTTGGAGGATTTTTTTTTTTTAAACATAGAGTAGCGAAGTTAGACTCTTGCACTGGTTACGGAGAATTTGATTAAAACTCAATACCATCAAGAATAAAACAGATAATCTAAACCAGTTACAGTAGAAGCTCTATATAGTGAAAAGTTTTTGCATTTTGTTATTAGTAATGGTAGATTGTCCAAAAAATTCAGGTTTTCTCGAAAAATCATGAACGAAAAATGATTCGTCCTATACATCAGTTAATCGAGCCCGCAAAATTAATGATTAAAGAAAAAACAATGCAATAGGCCAAAGAACTAAATAAAACAGTTGTAATCATGGAAAGATCGTCATGCGGTATTGTGCAAAAGATTCCGTCCGGTGAAAAGTGCAAGTGCGAGTGGCAATGATTGTGATAGATGGCGTGAAAAACCTGTTGAGACGACATCAACCAAAACACGAAACAGGACTATTTTTTAAGTGTTTGCCAAACAGAATTTTAACATTCGAAATTATTTTGAGAGAAGATAAGGATTTTGCAAGACAACGCTCTATATAGTGAAATTTTCCACTACATTTTTACATTTCACTATAACTATAGAGCTTCGACTGTATTGACTAAATTATGGATGTAATTTGTTGCAGAAATAAAATTTAACTAAACATTTGCAAACAAACATTTTGATTAAACAAAGTATTTCTATTAAAGAGAAAATGAGATTTCGTCCGCCTTAGGATTTACATTTCAATAATTTCTTTGTTGTGCCATATTCTTTATACTTTATACATATTATCATTATAATATAATCTTAAATTTTCCTTATTCCATCTTCTCCAATTATCTCTTTTATTATTCACAATGCTATCATCTCCAAAGCTTTGAGGCTTTGTATTTATTTGAAGTTTCTTGACTAACAAAAAGATAACTTGTTTGTTATTCTTATTTTATAGAAATGTAACTGAAATGTAACTCATTTTAATCTACTTCTTGGTATATAAAATACATACAACAAAAAGTTTCTGTAAGTCTGAATTTGGGAAAATAACTTTATTGTAGGCAACCCAATAAACACACCCGATTTCTAATTTACCGCAATAAACAGCGAACACTTGACGTCATCTGTCAAATTCGTATGATTTTGAAATTTTGACAATCGACAGTGATTTCAATAGTGAATCATAACGAGCAAAAATAAAATGGTAAGTTAATTATAAATATAAAATTTATTAGCAAAAAAAGAAAGAACAATAACAAAATCTCACAAATCACTCATTTTATTATTTATAGGCTAATTATACTGAAGACCAAATGGCCGGTAAGTTTCAATAATATAACGTGTACAACAATAAGTTGAACGACCCCACCCTAACGTCTTGTTATTTGTACTGCTTTCATTTTAATTATCACAAAATTAAAAGACAATCACAAAATAAACGACTTGTATCGATTTTATTGCTATTAATTATAATTTATAATGGAGGGAGTCGTTTGTATGTACATAAGACCTGTCATGATTCATGCCAGTCGCTGTTTTCACCTTATAAGGATATAAATTTTGTAATTTATAATCGTTGATCTAGTTTTTCAAGAGAAAACATTCATATATTAACAATCATTCAATACGTGTAAACGTTGTAGAATTTCAAAATGTACCTATACGATCCACCAAATAAATTAACATTAACATCAGTTGAAGGTAAAAATTGATAATTTTAATAACATTATTTGTCTTTATTATATGTTCAAATAGAATTCCAAGAGGCATTTCAATTATTTGATAATCGTGGTGATGGTAAAATTCATGTATCGCAAATTGGTGATGCATTAAGAGCATTAGGACAAAATCCAACTGAATCCGATGTAAAAAAATATACGCATCAACATAAACCAGATGAACGTGTCTCATTCGAAGTATTCCTACCAATTTATCAAGTAAAATATTTATTCGATTATAGAAAAATTAATAATAATTTTTTTGTATTTAAAAAAAAAAAAATAGCAAATTTCCAAAACAAGAAGTGCAGATACAGCTGATGATTTTATAGAAGGACTTCGTCATTTCGATAAAGACGGTAATGGTTATATTAGTTCAGCCGAATTACGTCATTTATTGACTACATTAGGAGAGAAACTTACCGATGATGAGGTGATTTGGCGATTTCAATTGAATTGTAATTGTTTCAATAATTAGATAATTTGTTAATTGTACAGGTAGAACAATTGCTGCAAGGTCAAGAAGATTCACAAGGCAATGTTAATTATGAAGAATTTGTCAAATTAATAATGTCAGGTTGATGTAATTATAATTTGCGCCAGTATGCATTTATTTATACATATATAGTAATTCTTTTAATTATTTTTTTTTTATAATTTATATAGTGCCTTCATTCCAATTTAAATACAAATCTGTACAGGCATTTGTGTTGATAAGTAAATTAATTCGAATATAAATATCGATATAATAGAAGCTTTTTTCCTTTTTATCACCAATTGTAAGTGAATTCACTATTTGTGGAGAACCAGCAAGGCGTTTGCGCCCAATGTGGTTATTTTTTTAAATAAATAACAACAAAACATTATCAAAAGAATTTTTTATAATAGTTGGCGTGGCAAATTAGAACAAAAATAAAATCTTACCTTTTACATGATGGTACCTCGCATCCTGTGAATTGTTGCAATGGTATGCCATTGTAGTATTCATGGTTGCATAACTACAGTTTAACTTCGAATTAGAATTATTTTTTTATTTTATAATAATTAACTAATTTATAATTGTATAGTTGAGAAATTATGGATTTTAAAGGAGCATTTAGGAAACAATATCTTCAGTAAGGAAACTTCCATGAAAATTATATATTTTTCATTTTATAACTACATAGATAAAATGTCTACTTAACACAATTTTTTTTAAATGATAATTAATTAATAATTATAGCGGTGGAGTAATTTCGGATTTTGAACGAGCATTTAAGAAGCAATTTTTTGATTTTTAAGTTATTAAAGAAAAAGAAAACATTTGGCGCTAACTTCTTTCCGGAGAAATAAATTTTGCTTAGGGCTTTTTTCGTAATTATGTTGGTAAACTGTTTGCAGTGTTGTCAGATTTAAAAATTTGAATATTTAGAATTACAAAACACATGTATAGTTGGTTCTATATTATTATTCTTAATACAAATACAATATTGTTATAGTATTGTTTCAATTACATCGATTTCTGGTAATTATTGTAAATTTGAATAAAAATACATAAATTATAATTGACAACATTACAATTTTCAATGCGCAGTCATTCTTATGCGCAGATTTTCGCCGACAGTTACTTGATAAATTTTTCTAATTTTCGGTTTTTGCACGTGCTCCATTTTGTCGGTTAATCGTTTTTTCTGTGTGGAAAACTTTGTTAATTTTTAGTTTTGTGAATTAAATGGTAATTATATTTTATCTAATCATTCTCTAGATATCAACTATCATTCCAAAACTGTTGAACATGGAGTAACATTTTTTTTCTTTTGTAATCTGATTCCAGTTAGAAATTTAAGATAAAATGCCGCGTAGAACACCCGTTGAAGAAATACAAAATGCCGAAACGGCTGCATCTAATACATTACGTCGATCAACACGTATTAGTGCTACTACTGCACTTACATCAACTCCAACAAAACCAGTAACAAGACGTACATCTACAGATAGTACAACTACAACACCTCGAATGACTAGAGGTCGTCGATTATCATCAGCTCAAGATTCTGAAGATAAAGAAGAAAATCAAAAAGATGTCGAAACAGTCCCTAAAAAACGAGGTATATTTGTAATTATTCGTTGTTTAATCTCCAATTATAATGAAATTATATTAATTTGTATAGCCGGCTCAATAACAAAAACGAGTCAAAATGAAGATACACCATCAAAAACTAGAACTAGACGTTCATCTGTTACAAAATCTGAATCTGATATGGAGATAAAGAATCCAACGACCCGGCGTCGATCAACATCAGTCGATTTGGATAATGTTGAAAATAGAATGATGACACGGACACGTAGTTCATCATTACCGAAAACAATTGAAATAACCGAACCAAATACATTGAAAACTAGACGACAATCATTATCGAAAAAAGAAGAACTTGGTAATTCACCAATTGTTACTAATAAACGTAAAACACCAGAAGTTGTAATTAATACATTAGAACCAATCAATGAAACTGAAATTATTGAAACGCCAAATCTAACTGAAAGTATTGATTCGAAAAATCCAACTAAAAACAATTTCGATTTAAGTGTTATTAATGAAGAATCACCGAAAAAATCCAACAGTTCTGAACAGGCTATAATAGATAAAAATGGAAAATCCAATGATGCTACAGATCAAATTGCATTTAGCGATAAAGAGAATTTATCTCCAGAAAGAGAGAAAACTAATCATTCTGATAATAAAGAGACGACTTTATTTGAAATTAACGAAGATTATGATATTCCTGTTTATGAATCATCAAACGATATTAGTAAACAACTTGAAATCGTTCAAAAAGATGATAATGAAACTGTTGAAACATCCACACATGTAATTGAAGAAAATAGAGAACCGGTTCGTCCTGAAAATGTTAGTTTATCGACAGAAAAAGATAATGTTGAATCGAGAATTTGTACAGTTGTAGTTGAACGTGTGGAAGTTGAAAATCAAATTCTAGATAAATCTATTACGAAATGTCCATCAGAGACTTCTAAAAATTCTGAAACAACTAATGAATCTTTAAATAAAACAGTTGATGAAATTGAATTACAATCTAATGACCAATTAAACAAATCAATTATTGGCACTGATAGCCCAAAAAAACAACGAATCCTATCAAAAGTATCTCAAGAATTAGAAAATAAAAGTCCATCTGATGGTATCGATAAAGTAACTAGTACTACATCGAAATTGAGTAGTTCTGTAGAAGATATTGATGGGAATGATGTTAATTCAAAAGAAACTGAAGCAGAATTATCAAACGGAATTTCATCAAATACAGAAACTGGAAAAAATCCTATTGAAGAAATACAGAATATTGAAAAATCTGAATGTGAGATGATTGATGACAATATTAAACGACGTACTAGTCCTCGAAAATCTATCAGCGATAGTTCCAGTAAAAAAGTCCAGTCTAATAATTCTTCAAATACAACAGAAGCAATTCGAATTAGTAGTATAGAAAAACAAAATACAACTCCGAAGAAATCCAGTAATAAAACTGATGAGTCTATCGTAGAAAATAATGAAACAGAAGATTTAGAAAAATCAAAAGCTGTATTGGATACGTCCAATCAACATCAAGACGATAATCAAATGAAACGACGTATAAGTTCTAGATTATCATTAAATAGAAAAACACCAGTCAACGATTCTGTTGATTTAATTGAAGATAATATTGAAAAGACCAAATCTGAAGTAGAAGAATCAAATAAAAACAGTCAAGAAAGTGATCAATCAAAACAACGTGACAGTCTTAGCAAATCTTTAAATAACAAAACACTTTCCGATGATTCCATGAGTGAATCTATCAATTCAATTGAAGAAACTAATAAAAGTTCTGCTGAAGAAAATGTTGACAAGTCCAAATCTAAAATAAAAGATGATTCGATTATAGAAAATCCAGAAATTAATCAATCAAAACAACGTACAAGTCCTAGAAAATCCCTCAACAAATCTGATGATTTTGCTGATTTAGTTGAACAACCTACTGTGGAAAATTTGGAAGAATCTAAATCTGAATTGAAAATTAGTCAGAATAAGGAAAATCTAGAGAATAATCAGAAGAAACAACGTACAAGTCTTAGAAGATCTTTAAATAAAAACAACCCATCCAATGATTTGGATCGAAAAGTTGAAATTGATTCTTCAGAAAATAATGAAGAAACTACTGTTGAAATAGAAAATGAAGTTACAAAGAATCTAAACAAATTGAAAACTGATAAAGTTCCAGGAGATGATCAAATTAAACGACGTACAAGTCTTAGAAAATCTCTAAATAAAAATACAACTGATGATTCTGTTGATCAAATCGATGAATCGAAAGTAATTGAAGAAACAAAATTAGTCGGCAGTAAAGAAACTGAAACTGAAATACAGAAAATTGATGAGAAATCTAATCAATTAGAACGACGTATTAGTCCACGAAAGTCTGTAAATTCGAAAACTCCAATTAAAGATGCTGGACATGCAAAATTAGATGATTCTGTAATGCAATCGGAATTAAATAAATCATTAACCAATTCAAGTAAAAAACCTAAAAATCTAGAAAATACACCTGTTGAAGATGCAAATAAATCTAAAAAACGTATTAGTCTTAGAAAATCATCACAAAATACATCACAATCGGAAAATAGTACACCAAAACAATCACAATCGGAAAATTCATCACAGCTTTTCTTGAATGAAAGTTCAGAAATTTCTAAATTAGATATATCATTGAAATTATCGGAAGATGAAAATTCAAATGAAGGAATGAAATCAAATAAAACAAAATCGAAAAAAATTGATACTTCATTGAAAGAAGCAAATATAAAAAATAATGAAAAACGTGGTATTAAAAGAAAAGCTTCCGAAATGAGCTCATCTGATGATGATGATAATGATGATGACGACGATAATAAATCAGAAAGTTTATCTTTATTCGTGGAAGATGTTGAGAATGGTGTAGAAGAAGAAAAAAATACACCAAAAAAAGTCGCAATCGATTTAGAAAGTCGAATTGAAGAATTATTAAATACAGTACCAATTCTTCAAAGTGATAATGAAAGTCTCAATGATAATGGTAATGATATAAATGATTTAATATTGAATGAAGCTGAAGAAGGTGAAGAGGATACACCATCAGAAGGTAGTAATGATATTTTCGAATTGGGTGAATCAATTCATTCAGATTCGGATAATTCGAAATCATCAAATGATACATATGAAAGAGATTCATTTATTGCTGATGATGAAGAATTCGATCTGTTATCAGGTGGTGAAGAATTCGAGAAAAAAACTGGTACAACTAAAACGAAAAAATTAACGAAAAACAGATCACGTATCATACAACCAAGTGAATCAAGTGGTGATGAAGATGACAATAAAACAAATACAATCGATATAACAAATGAAGTGAAACGAAAATCACGTATCATACGTCCATCGGAATCTAGTGAAGATTCAATTCAATTATTATCAGATAGTGAAGATGAAACAATTGAGAAACAACAAAATGAAATTGAAATCAAGCAGAATCAAGTAGTTGCTATTAATAATAATAATAATAATAATAATGAGAATAAAGATACAGAATTATTGGATGTGCATGGTGATGTTGTTAAATTAGAATTAAGTTTGATTTCAAATGGTGAACTTGACGAATCTATAAATAAAAAACAACCGAAAATTATAATTCATGAAGTTATCAATTTGAATAGTGCTACAACTGAAATTATGAAAGATCGTATTGGTGATGTTGTTAATATGTTTGTTTCTGGTATAAAAAAGAAAGGTGATGTTCATTTGAATTTATCATTAGAACCTGAAGAAAAATCCGAGGACGATCAAATCGAAATTGATGAGAAATCTACAAAAAAGAAAGCAATTGAACATTGTCAAAAGTCTCCTATAGTTCAAAATGAAGTAATAGAAACATCAACTCCTGATAAGAAGAAGAAGAAGAAGAAGAAAAAGAAATTAATGCCTGTTGTTACTGAGCAATGTCCTAGTAATATTGTAGAAACAGTTAATGAAGAGCAAACAATTAAAAAGAAGAAGATGAAAAAGAATAAATCTAGAATTGATGATGATGTTGAAAAATCAACTGTAAAACATAAAAAAGAAAAGAAACGAATCGATACTCTTGCAAGTTTGGAAGATTTATCTGATGATGTCTTTATAGATGAAACAAATAAAAAATCTCCAGAAATAAAAGCTAAACGTGAGATTAAAGAAAAAATTAATGATGGACCATCTGAAAATGTTGGAATGGAACAATCCAAAGTTAAAAAACGTAAATTGAAAAGAGATGAAACAACGAATGCTGGAAAGAAAATGAAACTTCTTAAAGAAACAACTTCAACTACATCAATGTTAACTAATACTAGTAATAATAATAATAATAATAATGTTGGTTCAACACAATCTAGTTGGGTAGTTGAAGAAAAAACAGTTAAACCATCTAAACCAATTAAAAAAGCTAAATTGAGAAAAATGAAAAAAATTGAATGTAGTAAAAGCGAAATTACAAAACAATTCCATCCTAAAGATTTCAAGAATCAAATGTTGTACGATTCAAAACGTGTTAAAAGAGTTGATAATGAGAAAATGTTTTTGAAACGCAACTATTAACATGTATTATCAATTTAGATTATTAATGATTATTTAATTGTAATAATAATAATAATAATTATATCCATTTATATAAATAATCATCAGTAATGTAAGAGTTATTATCCGTTCAAACAAGTCAAATGTAGAGTGGCTTCGTTCTGTTATTGGTGTTATTCCATAATTATTATGTTACTTTAATTATTACTATGTTTATTATTATACTTTTTAAATTGATAAGGCTGATGAATTTGCATTATTTTATTTCAAATAAATATTTGTATTGGAATAGTTTTATTGTTATTCAAATCTAACCAAATTGTAGTTTTGAAATTGGCGCGTTTTATTTGCCAATTGTTACCAATATAATCCAATAAAAGACCCTAGTTGGATTCATGACTTGTTAAATTGTTGACATTTGTCTTGTTCAAATTGTAAAAAAGAAAAAGTCGAATAGAATGGTAAATTTGAATAAAAATTAATTGAATTTCTTGTTAATTTATGGCAATTTCTAGGGTCAAAGCCAATCCGGACCTGGTGGTAGTGATAAGAAAGAAGAGAAAGATAAAAAGAAGAAATATGAACCACCAATTCCGACTCGTGTTGGTAAAAAGAAACGCCGTACAAAAGGGCCAGATACTGCATTAAAATTACCAGCTGTTACACCACATACAAGATGTCGTTTAAAATTATTGAAATTAGAACGTATAAAGGATTATCTTTTAATGGAAGAAGAATTCATTCGTAATCAAGAACGTTTGAAGCCACAAGAAGAGAAAAATGAAGAGGAACGTTCCAAAGTTGATGATCTTCGAGGTATTTACCTTTATTTTATGTTTATATATAAAAAATATTTATATACTGATAATAATTTTAATGTAGGCACACCAATGTCTGTTGGAAATCTCGAAGAAATCATCGATGATAATCATGCAATTGTTTCGACATCTGTTGGTAGTGAACATTATGTTAGTATTCTATCATTCGTTGATAAAGATCAACTAGAACCGGGCTGTTCGGTGTTATTGAATCATAAAGTCCATGCGGTTGTTGGTGTTTTGGGTGATGATACTGATCCTATGGTAACTGTAATGAAATTGGAAAAAGCACCACAAGAAACTTACGCCGATATTGGTGGACTTGATACACAAATTCAAGAAATCAAAGAATCGGTTGAATTACCTCTAACCCATCCTGAATATTATGAGGAAATGGGTAAATATTATCGATTTAACAAAAGAATTATCGATATTTAATTATTTTTATATTGTTCCAATAGGAATTAAACCGCCGAAAGGTGTCATTCTTTATGGTCCACCAGGAACTGGTAA
>JAZBGX010001768.1:0-16344 GCA_037414775.1 Zonitis immaculata
TTAAAATTTATAATAATTTAGTATATAAATACAATGTCTAACTTTGACAAATTTTAAGGCCATTTTTTTCGGCTGTTTTTGAGTATTGCGTTTTACTGCTTCAGACATACTATCACCACATCGTACACTATCACTATTCAAAAAATCATCAAAATCCGTGAAGCACAACCCGTAACCTCTCCTTGTTAGATTTTTGTTCCTTCTGAATATATAAGATGTAATCAATGAGATAGATAATCCTATAAGAAGAATAATAATAATAATAATGAGAATTATTAGATTAAAGGAATTTGTCGTTTGTTTTATTTTTGGAAACTATTAGAATAAATAACACAAGTTTCGGTAGAGATTTGAGAGAACAAATTGATAATAAAAGCAAATATTCTATCCCACGCTTTAAAACAATAAAAGATTGTTTGTTGGGTAATTGGACGACCGTTACGCGCCAATTTATTATCTTATTAAAGCTATTATAAAGAGGTTGTGAAAAGAAAAGAAAATTTAAATTTCACAAACTTTTTTTTTTAATTGGTCAATTTTAGAAAGACCTACAAAAAATTCCCCAGATAATATGAGAATAGAATCACCAAAAACAAAAACAAAACAAAAAACAACGAAGCTCAATAAAATTAAATAAATATAAATAAAAAGAAACCTGATTTGTGTTGACATGACTTAAGGCTTATTCGTGTTTTAGAGAGTCAGTAGGGCAATGTACAGAAATGGCAAAGACCTTTCGTGTTGTTGTTGTTGTTGTGGTTGTTGAATTATCACAGGAACGTTAGACACGGCTATCAACAACCACGTATAGTTTGATTAAACAAAGACAGACAAAGAAATCGCAAAGGTCTTGGAGTTTATCATAGTAGATCGACCCCAATTCTTTTTCAATAAAGAAATTCCTCTCCAATAATCCATTATTCATTATTATTAGTATTATTATTATTATTAAATAAATAAATATAATAAAGTAATTTTATTGAATAATGCGTGTGAAAAATTATTGTTAAAATTATGATTTTATTTTTATTGTTAATTAAATCTTGTCCATAATTAGAATTTTGTAGTAAAAAATGTTTACAACAATTAAACAGGCGAAGAATTAATCCTGGGAATTGTTACTCATTCATTAAACATTATTACTTCTCGTTTTCTTAAATAAAATTAATTCAATTGTTCTATATTTATTATTGTAACATTTACAACTCTATTCAATAAACATGCAAAAATTGTACTAAAAAAAATTAGATAAAATTCCCAAATAATTGAAAAACTAAACAATTTTGACCTGACTTTCTATTACACCTAATTCTGTTTTTACACGATAGATTGGTTCCTGGAGAGTTTGTGTAAAAAAATACATTGCATTTATGGAAATATCGAAGATTGGCTCTAGTCCTTAGGAATCAGCAAAAATAATACAAACATTTTAAAACTGCAACTGACTATTTATTAACTTTCACGCAAAATTAATAAATATCTATCAGGAACAAATTTTATTTCAATTTCTATTAAAATTTATATTGATCAGAAAAGTACTTTTCTCTTTGAAAAAAAAAAAGAATCCATGTTGAAATCAGGGCCCTCTTAAGATATTCGGTCTCTGTAGGCTATTAAAAATATAATGCTCCCCTGTTTAGATGCAGTAAAGTTCCCAATAATAACAAAAGAAGTATAACATCAAGGAAAATTGCCGCCATTAAAAAGTTTGCGCCACTGGATTATAGCACATTTAGCCCTGTGGTTAGAGTAGCCCTAATTGGGATTATAAAATTTGGGAAATCTTCACAAATAGAAACTCCATCAGTATATTTCTCGTCTCCAGTATCACGAATAGTGAAATACGTAAATAATTATAAAGCGAATTTTTTTTCTTGGAATTCGAGTCATTCGTGTTAAATAGAAAAATGTGTAAAAAGAATCGAATTTTTTTTCTAAACAGAATTAGATGTATATTGTCAATAAAATACCCTCTAATGGTGATTTTACAGAACCAATATTGCATGCATTCAAGCTAAGGCACTGTCTAGCGTGAAACAATTCGAGGAGTGGCAATATTTTGCAGTGTCCAAAATTTGACGAGCATTTCGTTGGTGTTAAAAACTAAATATTAGATGTTCTCGCGGTTCTGCTACAATTCTAGCCTAATTTTATGTATGTGCTTCAATATGAAAACCAAATAGGAAGGAACTAGTTGAGATCCGCGAGCGGATATTTTGATGAAAAAAAAACTAACACAACTAGGGAATGTTACAAAATTTATTCCGGCGCATACGTGCAACAGTTTATTTCACCGCACATGATAGAACTGGTTCCTTACCTGTCCGGTTCTAATTGTAAAATTTATATACATACTTACAATTAGTTCCGAATTGATTATATCTCGCGAATATTTGAAATCTTACTATAATCATGTGTAGTAGTAATGAAACCCGTTCGGGATTTGATCTTCGAATACAGTTATTGATTTTTTCTATCGATCACAAGGTTAAATCTTATACTTTTATCTTCATCACTTTTGAAATATTTAGAAATGTTTAATTTCTCAGAAAATACAAGTAAGAATGGCAAAACCATGGTGGAGGGAAAGAAATCCTGGGAACCCGCCAAAGAAATGGGCTGAATTAAAATGACTGTAGGTCTTAGGTTTACAAGTAAAGAAGAAGAACAAATTTATTTTTTTAATGTTACAATTCCTTAATCTTATGCATTTATGTATATTTATAGGAGCTTGTTTTCTTATTTTGATGAGTATTGCACACTGTTCAATTTCCGGACACTTATTTTTAGACACCCGATATAGGCAATTTTTCGGAGGAAAAAAACAAAGATCAATAAAAATTCATAATTCTATGGTTTTTCAAAGAAACAAACGAATAGATAAATAAAGACTTAGTATGTTTAATGACTTCCTAGTTGAGTGGAACAATTTGTTACTGACAATTCAACATCATTAATAACAATAATTTTTTTTTTTGGATCATTTTTAAAATATTTTCATGTCCAATGGGACAACAAACTACTAGTTGTTATTGTTATTGTTATTTTTATTTTATCGATGTTATCCATATATCTACATATGTATTAGGTAAAAGAGATCACGTTTATTTATTGAGTTGATATTTGTTCTAATGACACCGCTAATTAATTAACTTTGAATAATTAAAATCAACATACTATTAGATTATATACATAATACATAACAAGGACAGAAAGAAGGTGGCGGGGTACGGGGTATTTTAAGTTTATTCTACAACTATATGTAGAATATTTGAGAAAATTCAAATCGGAAATATGGGAAATTTATGTTAAGTTAATCGAGACATATTCGGTTAAATTAAATTAAATGGTTGTTGATTCTATAAAATATAGTTCCAGTTTATTTTTTAAGTGTCAATAAATTAGCAATTTGTTAAACTAAAATATGTAATAATTCAATTCAGTTAAATCAATTCAATATTAAATATAATAAAAGACTAAGTATATGGTATATATGATGATTGGTATGATTATTCCAATAATAATCCATGTACAAATTTAAATTTGTAAAAATTAGGTGTGTTATATTGTTTTATCTATATCTATAGTCATGTTTACTCCCTTTGAACTTTAACTGTCGTATAATAAACGATGACCAACGGCCTTCCGTCTTTATATTTTGCTATGTTAGAGGTATAGTATATGTTTACAATTTAATTCTTTGAAAAACGATTATCTTCCGTTAAAACGTTTCTCCCACATAGAATTAAAATCAAATCCGTTAAATTCTCCAATTATTATTATTATTATTATTATTCAGATAAATGTGCAGAAATCGTGATTTCTAAACCAATTTTTGTGATTCAAGAAAATTTATTATTGAAAGAAAAAATTCATCGTCATCATTATTGTTTTTATTTTACCATGATCAAGCACTTCTCATTTTATATTGCATATACAGTTATATTATAGTTATTTATCGTTGAAAAAAAAAAAAAAAATTGAGAAAAACTATTTTTTTATTGTTTTTGTTTCCAATAAGTACCTTGTTTTTTTTTTGCTCTAAAGAAAAATGTGAGCGTGGGAATGACTTTTCTTAAGATAAAAAAACCAAAACCCAATTTGAAACATAGAAACGACGCCAGACGTCGTTATCATAGTCTAGACTCTAGACTTTGAAGTTTGACTGCTTGTTATTATTACTATTATTATTATTATTCCCATTCAGGCATATGTGTATATATTTGTATATGTATAGCATCGCGACGCACAATTCGTACGTTCAAAGTATTTCGTTGCCACACGTTTAAATCTGTCATCAAAACATAGTGATATGGCACGCGCCTACTACATATACAATCTTTCTTGTTGTCGCATATCATCATCAGCATTATTATACTTATTATTATTATTATTATTACTATTATTATTGTCGTTTTAACATGATGTTATTATATTTGATTGGTTGAAATGTTCATATACATATGTTAATTTGTTGTGGAGGCAAAAATATTTAAAGACGTCTTGTAAAATTTTAACTGAGAATTTATAAGTATTTATCTATTATTATAATAAATGTGACATCCGGAATGTATAAAATAAATTCCAAAATCTATATACAACAAATGTGTGGAAAACAAATCTATAATTAACAAAAATTTTGTTTATTTACATAAAGATACGACAACAAAAAAATTAGTAGCTCATATAAGTGAATAAATTGTTGGATGTTGCCCAAAAAAATAATGTAAAAATGTAACATAATTCTAGAGATTCTTGTCTATTATTTGAAAAAAAAAATAAACAAAAGGATTATTAAAACGGCAGGAAATGTCTATGCAAGGGTTAATCATTAAGAATTTGAAAGAATAATAATATTAACGTATGGGCAATATTCCAAAATTTCAACTATTTTTACTTCTTTTCAACCCCTATAATGAAACTTTTGCCAATGATGGTATAAAGATTTCCTTGTGCAGTGACTTTCTTTATCATATACGTTCAGCCTTTTTTGGAGAGACACTCTAGATACAACATCTAATGCCACTCTTTCTTTCGATTCAATTTATTTTACAATTAGAATCTATTTATGAGACTTAAGCGTGTAATTCATGGAAAAAGTAATACAGCCACCAGTGATCGGATGGTGCACCAGTTTTCCTCAATTCCAGCATTCTCTCCATATTGTGCAAATACGACCGGAAGTCACCATGGCCCAAAATTATCTGAAACAAATAATTTATCTGGCTCAAACCCTCAGTCATCCTCGTCAACCTAAATTCCATTCTTGATATCAGTCGGAACATGACTTGAACTGCGCAGACTATATAGCTTGAGCGGTTGGCGATCCGAAATCATTTCGGTGTCAAACTATAAGTGAACCTTTATAGTCAGTAACAATGACTGAAGCAAGTTATTGGAATGCAATTCATATATCTGTACAAACAGCGGGACGCAATTTACCCTTAAATGTTCAATAAGGAGACAATTTTTTACATTAACCGTTTTCCTCCGATTATGATTGATACTGTTCTATCTACGGAAATTGTTAATGAAAAATTTGCCAACTATTTGGAATGGTAAATTCGGCATCGTATGAACTATTAAAAGTATCGGTATTTAGTGCAGTTGATTAAAATAATTACAACCAATATTTGTCAGATATTATATTTTATTCTAAATGATATAGCGGCGTTGTTTTTAAATTTGAAGAAGCATAACGAAACGAACAGAAAAAAATAAAATGGATAAATTGGAAAAAATAGAATTGAGGCGACTAAGAAATATGTGCAAACCTACATATCTCTACGCATACTTATCTAATTGTAGGTCGTTATCGTTATCCAGTTCGCTATTTTAATCACTATGTTTTTATACGTAAAAGCTATCTATATATATATACTTACTATTTTTAAAATTAATTTATTTTATTTTATTTTCACTTATATAATTCTTCTAATATTTCATTTTTTTACGTATAAGTTGCATTTACAGTTGATTTTTATAATTGGCAAAAATACTTGTTGGTTATAGATTTATGTTTTGTTACCATTGAGTACAATCAAATTCTCAATAATATACAAGGTTGTTGGTATTTCTAAAAAAATTTATTGTCAAATTATCAAATTCAAAATAGGAGTATCTGTTTTAATAATGGAGTACAAAATTATTTTGTTTCCAAATAAATCAATTTTTAAATTTAGAAAAAAAGTAGTCTTAAAATAGTAACTTCCTCCAGCAGTAAAATACAATTTCCTGCTACCCCACGTACACAATTATTTTGTACATTAAGAAAATTTGTGTGAGTGTCTGTTGACAATAATAATAATAAAGAAAACTATATAGTATAATTTTTTTTATTATGTTTGAAATTTATGATATTTGGCTGTGTTCCAATATCAGTTTTCATAATAATTTGATTATTAGCCTAGGTTCTGGATTGATTATTCTTCTATATTTTTTTGTGATAGTTATGGCAATTTACAATTGAATTTTTGTACTTTATTATAATTTCAGTGTTTTGATTAATTTTTCTCATCTAAAAAAATAGTGATTTAATAAATTAATAATAATAAAATATTTGGAATGGTATGTTAAAAGACATATCGTAGAGAGATAGTGAAGAGACCTCAATGTTTATCTACTTTTGTGTTTCTTTTTATAACAATTTTATTGCCAAATTGTTGTCAACATAGCTGAATCGTTGCCAAAATACCTGCCCGCTAAATTAAAATAGTAACATCGATGATGAATATTAATATTAATAGGTATATGTATAGTTTATGCACAACTAGGGCAATTAGATCGAAAATTTCCATATAGGAATATATCTTCGATGATTTGTTGTTGTTTTTTTTTTCTAATTGTAATTTTTAATGTTTTATCAATATGTATGTTTAGGTCATGGGTTAGATTATTGTCATTTTCGTTCCAAATTATGTACTTTCACTTGCTGCAAGGCAAATCTTATCCAGTACACTTTCGCAACGTTATTTTCAAAGATAAAAACTAAATTCTTGGTCTAAAATTATTATTTTTTTTCCATCTGTCTTCTACTTTTGGGGAGTTTTAATTAAAAGACAAATAAAACAGAACGGTATTTTCGTTGGGTTTTCTTCTTTTTGGCAGGTTACAAAACTTAATTTGGTATGGTTCGAGAGGATTAGTAGAAAACAATTTTGAGGAGAGAGTCGTGGGATGTAATAATTAATCATTTAAAAAAAAGCCTGATTATAAACAACAAATTTAGTAACCCAGACACTCAAAATTATATATAATTGTCTCCCTGGATTATATCAGGGATTTAATACATTTTTGGGCACGATAACGCATCTTATCAAATTTTTGTGGACATACTTACAATTAGTTAATTTAATTATATTTTTTTCTATTTAAGTTTGAGAGAAAAACAAGAATTGAACTTTCATTGAATACTTGAATTGAAAGTTTCTCTATGAATATAAAATAGTGTGGGTGTTGCAAGAAATCTTTGCAAAATCAAAGTCTTTCTCTTTTTTTCATCGATTCGTTATGCTGTAACCCCGATTCATTTTTTTTCTCCGTAATATCGATACCAATAACTTTGTACCATTTTCCGGGTTTAACATCCCCATATTTCATTGATTGCTGTTATCTATTATTTAATATTGAATGTTTTTAATAAATACAAATATAATATAACGTATAGTCGGATTATTTTAGATTACTTGCACGTCATCATTAGTTGCATTGAGTTACGACAAAAGTTTCACATTCGCGTTAAAAAGTTTAAATAGTAAGAAGACCAGTAGATGCATGTCGAACTTTTGTCGTAACATAATGCAACAAAAGATGATGTAAAAGAAAAAAATCCATTGATCCAACTATGTCTATCGTGTATGATAAGGACAACAATGTTATTGTTGTTGTTGTTACCAAGGCCATCGGAGGCCGTCGCTGTTATAAACATAGTCAGGGCAAAGACTTATTGAAGACAGCTGACCGGCAAAAGAAATAGCAAACGAAGAAGATGACGATGATGATCATAATAATGATGATAATGATGACGATCAGAACTGCTTTTTTTTGTTGGTATTTTATACATTGTTGTGTTTCCATACTTATTCTTAGCAACATATCCGCATGCATGCATGCATTCACTTTTTTTTACCTTCATCATCCATCCTTTCGTTTATCATCAGATTATGTTGGAATTGTTGGATAATAATATGGTGATTGGTGCACAACAAAATGAAAAGGGATACATTATTGATAATAAAGCCAAATTATGAAGAATCTAAGAATTTGACATATTGACTGCGGTTTTTATTATTATTTATTAATTATACCTCTTATATAGAGTTTGTTTTCCTTTCTCTTGTCTACGCTTACATGAGAAACTCAATTTTGAAATCAACGAAGCATAAAGCATCATAATTGTTATAATTCAATGATAATAATGGTTTATTTTTTGTTAATTTCCAGAGGTAAATACGCAACGGTATGTCGTGCAATTCATAAAACGACCGGTATTCCATATGCAGCGAAATTTGTTAAGAAACGTCGACGTAATCAAGATCAAATGAAAGAAATAATACATGAAATAGCTGTATTAATGCAATGTGTTAATAGTGGTCGTGTTATACGTTTACATGAAGTTTATGAATCTATAAACGAAATGGTATTAGTATTGGAATTAGCTGCTGGCGGTGAACTACAACATATTTTAGATATTGGTCAATGTTTAGATGAAATTGAAGCAAGAAAAGCGATGAAACAAATATTGGAAGGTGTATCATTTTTACATCAGAAAAATATTGCACATTTGGATTTGAAGCCACAAAACTTATTATTATCGATTGAAGATTGTTGTGATGATATTAAATTATGTGATTTTGGTATTTCAAAGGTGTTGGAGCCAGGTGTTAAAGTACGAGAAATTTTAGGTAAATATTTACAATTTGTTTTTTCCTTCCCTATTTTATTATACATATAATAAATTAATTTAAATTGTAGGTACTGTAGATTATGTTGCACCTGAAGTACTGAGTTATGAACCAATTGGATTATCAACTGATATTTGGTCAGTTGGTGTATTGGCTTATGTATTATTATCAGGATATAGTCCATTTGGAGCTGATGATAAACAACAGACTTTTCTTAATATATCAAAATGTGCCTTATCATTTGAACCTGAGCATTTTGACGATGTATCCAGTGCAGCTATCGACTTTATTAGAAGTGCACTTGTAATAGATCCAAAGTAAGTTCCCATTATGATTAGATTATATTATTATATCCCTATATATACATATGTATTCTTATAATTTGGGCTATAAATAAAGAATTTTATTCTATTTATAGAAAACGACCAACTATTCAAGAATTATTAGACCATCCATGGATTTCATTAAAAAGCAATACAATCCTGCCACCATTATTATTGAAAACAAGTAATCAACATGAAAATAATACACCAAAATCAACACCAATTAGCCAAAGGAAAAGTTTAACATATATAATAGACTCTACATCATCTGCATCAACACCAACAATAACAACAAATACTAATAGTACTACAACAACAACACCATCAACAACAACAACAGTAGCATCAAAAAACCAACGAAAAAACTTTACAGACACATTAAATGGTAGTTTTACAGACTCAACAGTTCGTACATATACAGTATCGACAAATTGTTTATGTCCACAATGTGGCACAACATGTCGACATTTAACACATACACCAGTAACGAAAACAACAATTACAGTTGATCGTGGTATATTATGCTAGCCAAAGTTTATTAATTATTTTTTGGGTAATATCAGGCGTTTTTTGTACAAGATTTCTGTTTTAAAAAAATTATAACAATCCTATAATAGTTAAATAAATTAAATAATAAATAAAGAGTCTAAAATAATAAACGAAATAAAGAAATAATAACAAAATATTTCGTGTTTGTTGTGTTATCTATCGTAGTCGTTTGGTTGGGTTTTTCTGTATTATATACATAACAAATTATTTAGTTTAAGTTATTATTATTATTATTATTATCATCATCATCATCATCATAGTAATTTATGTTTTATTATTTCGCTGCTTTTTCGTTGTTTTTTTTGATTTATCTTAAAGAAAATGTTTCTTCAAATAGCAGAAATTTATATTTTCGTTTATCTCTGTACAAATAAATCATACAATTATTTTGTTGCAAATTTTCAAATATTCAGCCAATCAACTATTTGTATTTGTAAATTTATATAATAGACTAGTCAGTTTTTTTTACTATCTATCATTATTAAAAAAAGAAAACCTGAATGCACAAAGTGCTCTTCGTAATCTTATACAATATCTCAGGATACTTTTTGCATTATAAATTTCAAATAAAGAGCACAATTTTGAGTTAAAAAAAGGAAAAAATCAAAAGAAATCGAACTTATTGTTAGTATATTATGAACTCCTCTTATTTGCTGGAAAAATTAGGATATATGTACATATTTGGAATACTTGTTTATAATTTTCACAACGACTAATGGATTATATCTTCTTTTTTTAAATGATTTCCCAACAGAAAAAACTATTTATTATGTTGTTGTGAGATAGACTGGGCTGTGGTAAAATGTATTTGAAAACAAATAAACCTTTGAACATTTTTCAAATATATTCATGTTTAGCAAAGAAAATATAAATCCAAATATTAATTGTTCCCAGTTACTTATTGTATTTGTGTTGTTTTTTTTTTAATTTATATAATTTCACTCTTTTATTTTGTATTATTTCCTTTTTCTTCTGATTATTATTATAATTTTTTTTTTTTTTGTATATTTATGTCGATTTAATGATACATTATAGTGAAATAGAAATTTAAAATAAATTTTCAATTTTATTTATATGTTACATTGCAAAGTTTAGTTAAATTTTGACTTAATTCTATATCAACTAAGAAACATACATATAGATATCATTATTATAATATTATGAATATCATAATTATTCTTTATATTGAATCATTTGATGTGAACGTTGTATTATAATATAGTAGTTGTTTCTTTTAATGTGGATTATTGGAAGAATTTACGCAGTGCCACAGGTTAGTGTAATAAATTACTGCTATGTTTGCATTCACATTTGTATTACTCATTATTATTATTACTATTATTATAATTATTATCATTAGGTAGAAAATAAATATCAGCAATTAAGAGATTCTTATTGTTTTCTTCCTCTAAATATCAGCATACTAAAAATTCTTGTAGTTATATGAAGGGAACGTAAATTAAGTAATTTTTTCTACATTTTAAAGTACAGGAATGTAATTTCCTAATTTTTCTGACGAAATTTAGCATTAGTACAAGAAGAGGGTCATGGCAGATATATTCCACAGGGATAATAATTTATAATTTACTTTCAGTCTTTATTCTCTTTATAGGATTCAATTTTTTTTTCAAACTGATTGAGTTCAAGCAAAAGCATCCATTCTTTTAGAAAAACAGCCAGAGAATAATGAACATTTTTAAACAAACCGTGTGTGGCTCTTTTGCTTTGGAAACATCCCTTGTGGATGAAAGTGCTAATGCCGATAGAGAAACTGCATCAAAATTTATAAATGAGCTAAAGAAAATTATTGAAGAAGGCTATCTTTGCAAACAAATTTTCAATGGATTGTGCTATATAGATAGTAGAAGCTTCCAGCACTTATTTGTCAAAGAATGAGTAATTTCATTCAGACTATAAAGCATTTAAAGATTGAATTACTATACTGCTACGAGGAGATGCATCTGGTGATTGTAAGTTGAAGCCCATGCCGCCATCTATTTGATTTCTCTTCAATAACATCAAAATTGTTTACAAATAGAGATCAAAATTATAGACAGATAATACAATTATTACGTTAGCGCGTATAATAAATACTTTTCAATGAGTTTTATATCAAAAAATTGCTCCTGAAATGCTCCATCAGAATCTAAAATTGCTTCAATCAAAAAATCATTAATTGATAGAAGATTACCCATTGAAAATACAAAACGTTTTTCCAAGATATCTTAAAAAACAATTTACTCCCAAAATGAATCTAGTACCAAAAACTTGCTCATTTTTTTGCTCTATAAGATTCAATATTTAATTATACTTTAGCTATATGTATAAAAAAGATAATTAAACAGCGACTATTTAACACTTAGCACCCTCATATCAAGTTTTTGCATTAATTTGTATCGCAATCGTTTGATGGTCTATGATGGTTGATTTTTATTGATTGATGGTTATTCGCTCAGTAGGAACAAAAATAGTTTTAAGAAAATGTTTATACAGTCGAACTTGGTTATAGCGTACTTGGTTATTACGTATTTCCTGTTATAGCGTATTTTTTGGCTTGGAACGGCCAAATCTCCATAAACACAATGTATTTCAAACTTTTTTATAACGTAGTTTAAACTCGGCTATAACGTATAAATTTTTTCTGCTTTCAAGAAAATTTTTTTGATTTCGAATTTTTTGACTTATCAAAGCAAGTAAAAAGATTATTTGAAAAAGCTGGATGCAAATTTTAGAAATCTCTCCAAAATTTCCGGAGGATTAATTTAACAATGGAATAACAGCAATTAATAAATTAATCCTCCTACAATTTGGCGGGAAATTTCCAAAAATTTGTATTTGGGTTATTTTGCGTCAGTTTTGAGTTTGCAGCCAAACAAGCAAAATTCCTGTGAAACGTAGAGATCTCTCTATGAACGAAAAAATTAGTGATTGATCTCATCGCAAGAGGTAGTGAATAAATCGAAGCATGTAAAAACTTTGATTTAGTATTATTCTATTACTGATAACCTTGAAAAACAAAAGATGTTATTCCCCAACTCGGTTATAACGTAGATTTTCTTACGTTATAACCGAGTTCGACTGTAGTTGGCACCCCATAGACTGAATAAAGTATAATTGGTTGCATATGCACGGAAAATATTCCCTATGTCTAGTTATTGCAACTTTTGTTTTTGTTTTGCTACAATCGTTTATGATGATCAATTTGTATTGTTTGATGGTCATTTGCTCATAAGGATTTTTATTTTCAAAAAATACAATATGAACATCCATTTCAAATATTCTGGATTATATATCTATAGATTAGAATAATTTTACGTCTAAAATTTATGATAACGTTAGCAGTTTGTCGTCTTTTTAATCAAAAAAATGATTGTATTCATTTGGTTTGTGTCAATTTCTATGGCTTATCTTGATACTTGAAATTTGTCATGAACTTGCAACGCAACTATTGGTTTAGTGACTTTGATATGTATGGTTGGCTATTGGCGACAGTGTACCTTAACTTTTGACGTTTGAGATATTTGCAACCTAAATTTGTGGAATAAACGCAATGTTAACGTATTTATTTAAACAAATAGTTAGATAGAAGTGAAGAAATAAACGAAAGGAAACTTGTATTATAATTCTAAAATCATTTAATTCAAACTGAAACCAAGTTAAGTAAGTAAAATTTATAAAATATTAGTTCACTGGGTCGCAATTAAAAAACAAATCAATAATACTCTGACATAATTACATTTATAGATCTTATAAAATTTGAAAATATTCTTTACAATTTAACTGATTTACAATGTATAATGGTATTGGTTTAACAACACCTCGTGGTTCCGGTACAAATGGTCATGTACAAAGGAATTGGGCATTAGTAAAGCCTAGAATTAAAGAACGCAATTATAAAACTGAAGAGGAATTAACAAATTTAGATACAGCAACACATCGACAACCAAATCAAGAAATACTCGATCATGAACGTAAACGTAAAATCGAATTGAAATGTGCAGAATTTGCCGATATATTAGAAGAACAAGGGTATAATAAACAATAACATTTATATTAACTTATTAATTATGTATGTAAACATATTTTGTTTGTTTGTTTGTAGATTTTCAGAAGAAGCCATCAAGAATAAAGTGAACAATTATAGGAATCTTCTAATGGGACAAGGTGGGAAATTGGAAAAATCAGTTAATGAATGGGGACGTGTTTCGTAAGTATATCAAAATATCTTGAAAACAATTCCATATCTAGAAAAAATTGATGTGAAATTGGGAATAGGGCGTGCGTGTGTTGTTTTCCGTTTATTGATTCGGCTACCATCCTGTAGGATGCTGCGCGTTTATGTTACCCATCATCTTCATCCCCTCTTAGAATAACATAGTTCCAGTATTCTATTTGCAATGGCCAAATATAGATCTTTAACGTATATTTATTATAGACGATCAATTTTAATACATATATAGAAATGTAAAATATTTTAATAATCCAAACTACAAATACAAAATCTGATATGTCTTCCATATATGATATCTAGTCATAAGTTTAAGTGTATAGTAGCAAATACCTCAACATCAGTCTTCCATTAGATACTAGATTTTGAAATTATTGATGGTAATTTAGAAGAATATAATTAAGAAGAAAAAATTAATATTTTACAAGTGATAATAATCCGCTGCTTCCCAGAATTTAAGATAAAAGTCTTTTTTATTATTTATAAAATTACATTAGTGTGAGTATGTTTTACGGTGCCAATCGTAATCGATATCCAATAGATGAACGTATAATATTTGAACGATTATGGCGTGGTGCTTTTTGTCAAGCATTAGGCAATAAAACTGGATTGAATAATCGTACATTAACAAGACGACAATGTTGTTGTCATTGTCATTGTGGGGTAGCACCAGCTACAACAACAACTACAGTAGATGGTACACAATTTCATCGTTATCTTGGAGCATCATCTCAACAACAACAATTAGAAAGAAACAAAATGAAATCGGTTGTTAGGTAATTTTCATTTTCAAATAAATTCTCAAGCAATTATGGGAATGATGAGGATTCGAATAAAATTACATTAACCAACCGGGATCGTTAAAGCAAGCGGATTTACTCGACCGTAAATTCCCCAGTAATCTATTTTAAGCTACTCTAAGATTTTCGAAATAAAAATTCTAAAAAATCAATTTTAGTGAAAATGGGAAAATATTCCATAAACTAGTTTTAATACGTTTTATATTATATTCGTCCCCACCCCTATTTATTGTTTGGTATTGTTATGTAACTCGAAAGTATTGATCGCGACGAAGTTGAAGCGCTACTAGGAGGGTTGTCATTTCCAACAATAAAACGTTGACTCATTCATAGTTGAACTTTTTTTCTAACATTATCAAGAATTCGATTTAATTATTTTTAAGTGAAATAATGGTTTGTTACAATCACTATTCTGATGCAAATCAAAAGTGTGTTTTTTTTTCAAATCTAACGAAATCCTAATTGAATTAAATCAATGATTTTTTTTTGTATTAATTTAGTGTAACCGAAACCCATCAAGTAGCTGAAGCTCAACAAGAAAAAAATGCTAGATTACGGGAAGCTTTTGGTATATCTGAATATTTTGTTGATGGTAGTAGTTTTGATCCAGATCGTGAAGCTAAAGAAAAAATTGCTAAATCTAATGCTGTATTAGAAAAAGAAAAACAAAAGATTTTTGAACGTGAAAAAGAGAAAGAACAAGAACAACCACAACAACGTTATGATTTAGTTCATACACCAAGCCCAGAGCCGCAAATTGAAAATAAAAATGCTAAAAAGAAGAAACGTAAACGCAAAGAAAGGTAAATTATTTATATACTGGGTGTCCAAGTCATCTGTAATCGGTCCATAACTTTTTTCTATTCGATATATTGAAATGTTGCTTTCGCCATCCCACAAGTGTAATAATACTGCACATCCTAAAAATATTTGCAATGTATACAGGCCGTCCCGAAATAGTATAATGAACCAAAGTTATGTTTTTTTTAATAGAATGCCATGCCATATTTATCAGTTCGTTATTGAATTCTACCTAAAAACATAATGGTACTTAATATACCAGGTCCCAAGTCTTACCGCCACCCCCAAAATCGCCCTTATTTACGTTGGTAAAAATCTGAAATTCGCACATATGATGCCCACATATGTGAGCTTCAAGGTCATGGTGTTTATTTTTCTCTTAATTGTCTTATACCGAGTTAATAACGAAATAATTGGAACGGGAACCATTTTTCACATTTTCCGACTACAATTTTTTGGTACTGATCGATGCTTTTGTGTTTTAATAACAATTTTTTGAAGTCAGATTCATTAAATATTGATTCCTTCTATTAATTACATTAAAATTTGTATTACAAGCATCAGAGTGCAAATAATTTACAAGTTGACTCTCATAATCGGGTAGTTAGAAACAAATTTATAACTTTCTGCTTGGAATGACCCATCAACAAAAAGTTGTATAACTCCGGATTGAAGAATGATAGACCCATAACCATTCATACAAAGTCTCATTGTTTTTTCACCATAAATCCAATTATATA
>JAZBGX010001769.1:0-16340 GCA_037414775.1 Zonitis immaculata
TCCGATAATAAACTCATGTTAATACTTTATCAAGATGAATTTGGAAATTCTAATACAATCCTCAACACCCTTAACTTATTATTACAGTCCCCATCCATCATTAAATTTATTACACAAGTTCAATTGACTCACAAATACATTTGAAAGATTAGAAGAAGAAAAAAAGACATAAATTTCTAAACTATTATTATTATTATTTTTTTTTTCAAAACTGAAACGTTATCTTGAACAATCAATCTGAAATATTTGATGAATTTATCGTTATCTGCTGGTACCCGCGCTGAAAAATTAAAAACAACAAAAATTAACACTTACGTTCATCATTTTCGAGTAGTTTCATAAATTCGTCAACAGTTTCGAAAAATCTGCAACAGAGAAAATCAATAAAAATTTAAATGAAACTAAAGAAATAAATTATTCTTATCAGTAGTACAATATTTTAGAGGGAGAACTCCAATAGACTTTTAATAATAATTTTCAAAATACAAATAGAATGACAGCCAGGCACAGCATCGTAAATATTTCCAAGGGTCCTCCTCTCTCTCTTAATTAATTTTAAAACCACCACCGACAGAACAACATTGATGTGTTGTACATGCAGAAGAGGGTTTTTTTTTTTTATTTCATCATCATCATCATCATTATCATCTTAGTTGTCTGTTTTACAAATTTCACCCTCTATCTATCTTTTCTATTTGTATTTTTTATAACGAACAAAATTTAATTGAATTTCTACGAATTCGATTCTGAATATATTTAAGATGCATTTTTATGAATTTTATAATTTAAATAATTTGCTTTTTGATAATCTAACAAATTACTAGGTAGGTGTCAAAACCGTCAACGTTCATTAGCTATTTAATGAAAAATACTAATTACAACATCTAAAGCTCGCTTTACAGGACAAACTGTATATTATATATTTAAATTGAATTTGAGTGAATATGCGATAGATTCATATAAGCGAGCACCTTTATTATTATTATTATTATTATATACGGATTATTCTCTCAATTTAGTTTCAATAAATTACAATTTTATGCTATAATGATTGTACATATAGATAATATCCCATATATACATAGTTAGTTTACATATGTACAAACATAGTTATATTTATTGCAGAACATTTTCATGTGTGACTTGCCAATTTATTGAACAAACTGCAAAAACGACTTTAATAATAATTATAAGACATACAAGTTGTACTGTCATGTTTCCCCATATCTATTATAAAGATTTACGTTTCATAATAACAGAAAAAAAAAATTAACCCTCTCTCTCTCTCTCTCTCTCTCTACAGTGTGATCCACAAATGAATTTTCTAGTCTATATAACTCTAGCTATGGAGTGTAAACGGAAGGACGAACTTGTCTATGTTAAAAAGTTTGGCCTAAAATGGGGAGTTTAGGGGGTGCCACAATAGATTTCTGGGAGAGTTTGGGAGAAAGTGATGACCGTCATTAGAATGAGAGAGTTAAACAAAAAAAAACTATTCAATACGTTCGCCCACGTGTACCACACTTGTGCTAACTTCACGCTGTTTACAAGTTCTATAAAGCGCTAGCTTCATGTGCATCGACAAGTCACCCAGAAATCGACACTAGCGACCTCTAAACACCCCTTTTCGGAAATTATTTTTTCAATTTACTCTCATAAGAGATGTTGCTCCTTCCTTCTACACTCCATAACTCTAGCTCTAGTGGAGTAGATGAGAAACGCACTTGAGGATTCAAAGTACAATATTTTGGTATTCAAATGGTTTTCGCATGTAATAATGGGAAGAAAATAACGTTCTCGTTTGGAAAATTTCCAATTTTCTATTTCCAAAATGTCGTAGTACTAATAATTATCACGAACAAAATTGTCTTGACCCTCCAAGATGTCAGCAAAATAGAAAAACCGCCTTAACGCCAAATTGTTGTCTAGATATACAGACTGGTCCACCAGAGGCTTTCCTGGTCTTTTAACTCTAGCTCTAGTGGGTGCAAAAAAAAACGCACTCGACAATCTAAAGTGTGTTTTCCGAGTGCTAATTTTATCCCTCCACTAGGACCAGAGCTCCTACAAGACCAGGTAAGCCTCTGGCGGACCATCTGTATAACACTTTGAATCCTCGAGTCGGTTTTTTTTCATTTTCTCCATTGGGACGAGAGTTACAGCGACACAGGCTGTATATATTTCGTTCTATTTTTTCAACTTTTAACCTGTAGGGCGGTTAGTTTTTTGTTTTTTTTTGAGAAACTTAAATTAGATAATGACATAGCATTTATAAGATGAATGACGACCATATAAAATTAGATCATTTTGACAACTCTATTAAAAAACGATTCTTCTGTATTATATTGAGATCGATTAGTAGCTGATGTCGGCTTATATCGCCTCAAACACAACAACAACAACAACAACAAAAAAGAACGTTAAACTCACCCCCATTAACTCTATATATATATATATATATATAACTTTTATTATTATTATTAATTGAACAAAAAAAAGTGATTTATACGATTTCTCTGAATGACGTTCCAATAGAATTTTATCAAATTAAACTAAATACTATCAACGGGGATTTAGTGAATCCTTGTATTGTAGAAAGAAAAAAAAACACAACACACACAGAAAAACTCTAACAATAAGTTTATATGATTTATCTAGAAAAATGAATGCATATATAGATGTTGAGCTTTCCGCACTACAACCATCCCTTAAATCATATTCAAGTACGGTAACTGACTGACGGTATATATCGATGAGTGCGGCATGATTAAAACAAACAAAATAGCAATACTTAAACCGTCACTAAAACAATTATTGTTGGATCTTTAATTTGCTCTTGTACAAAATTATTCTAATTACGCTAGTGGAAAGGAATGCGAACAAACTGTTTAGAATTTAATAGTGGCATGTTATGTCTACTGTATAATATTATAAATTGTACCGATAGTAATTAATTAGGAATCCAAACGGTTCGATTAATTTATGCAAAGTTAGCAACATGGGCCTTTAGAAATGGAATAAACACTATTATACTCTTTCAACTATATTATAATATTAGTTATTTTTTGTTCTTTCCAAATTTTATAATAAATGTAGATAGGCTGAAAAAAACATTAATAATATTCTATAAACCAGTGATTCTCAATCTTTTCTCTTCGTCACGGTAAACTTTTATATAAGAGAAGAAAAAACACAAATTTCATTGGATTGAGATAGAAAGGTAAGTAATAAATAATTTCCATTTCAGAATGGAACGTTTCAAAATATTCAAAAAAGCTCACATATAGTCCAGTGATTATTGAGGATCACTGCTCTAAAACTGAAGCATTTCAGCTATAATGTCTGAAATAAAAACGATGATCGATACATCAAATTTTGAAATATATAGGTAGATTTTAGAGCTTTGAAAAAGGAAAAAGCTATAATTCGCGGCAGGTAACTTTCTTATACTGATAATAATAATAATAATAATAATAATAATAATAATAATAATAATAATAAGTGCGAGTCCTTTGTTATAAACTCCAAAGTTGTTGTTTTTTCTCATTTTTACAACAATAAAAATTAATTAATTTTTGCTATACAATGTAATTTTTTCAGTTAAGTAATAACCAATTATTGTCGTTCATATGCTATTTTTTTTTTTTTATCGTGTTAAATATTTAATAACAACTATAAAACTACAAAATAGTTTTGTCTACACAACAATGTTGTTATATATATATATATATATATATATATTTTTTTTTTGGTTGGATATCAAATGTACGTATTTGTTAATAAATACGAATAAATTCTATATAAGTACAGTTTGATTTTCTAAGAAAGGTTAATGTTCTAATAAATATTAGTAATTTTAATAATAATAACAATTGTTATTAAAAGAAAAACTTACTTAAGTATTTTTGCTTGAGATGGTATTACACGGCCTTCTATATTAATTTTCTTATACAATACACCTCGATCGATAAAATCCTGTAATTGAATCGAAATCAACATTTATTGTAATAGTTGTATGTACATACAATATTGGATCAGATCGATCCAATTCGATATCACAAGGACAAGTCTTCCAATTCGATTATATTATTCATTAACAATTTACCAAAGACTATTTACAACACGAATAATCACCATTCGTTTCAACGACCTACCGTCAACCTTCTGTTAGAAATTGAATCCCTGATTCGTAGAATTCTTGGGGTTTTTAATTAAAAAATCTATCGAGAAATTGCTGTAAGTCTTCTCCATCACGTAAATAATTAGATAAAGAACGAAATAAATGGTAATCAGTTGGCACCAAGTCTGGAGAGTATGGCGGATGAAGAAGTACCTACAATCCAGCTTAAATCCAATATTTGGCGTTGTCGTGGAGAAAATAAACTTTGTCTTGTATTCCTCTTAATTGTTCGCAATCGATCCAATTGTGAATACATACTCCATCAATCACATAATTTTTTTAGAGTGTAATTCCAATTCAGGCACAAGTAGGGGAGAGTGGGGTAATTGAGAACAGTAGTGGGTAATTGGGAATTGCTAGATAAATACTATTTCCTCTCGCACTACACTTTCCGGTATCTATTTTACCGAGTAGGCACTGGATGCAACGGTTAAACAGGTGCTGGAAAGTGTAGTGCGGGGGGAAATAGTACGTATCTAGCACAATTCCCAATTACTCGCCGTTACCAATTACCCTACTCTCCCCTACGCCTTTCTATCCAACTGCAAGTCATTGGCGTTAACGTGTGTGATGATTAATGAAGAAAATCCACGTCACATCGCCGGTAATAAGGTTGCACAGCCATTCATACTTAAGTCGACCCTGACTTGAAGCTGAGAGGATGATAACTCATGGGGTATTTACCATATTTCCAGGTTTTATCAATATTTTCAAATGATTTACTATACAAAAGTATGAGAGCACTTGAGATATGTCTTTAAGATTTTGACATCTATTTGTGATGGTCTTCCTCAACGCGGACAATCATCGAGTGCAATATCTCCCTTTATCTCACATTTTTTGAACCAATGTTGAGCTGTACGAATGGAGAGCTGCTCTTGACCCATTGTACTTCATAGGGTGTGTACTGCCTCTGTCACTGAATGGCCCAAACGAAATTCATGAAATAGAATCTAATGAACATCTCGTCCGTAATAGTTCCATTTTTATAAACTAAATGCTTCGTTTGCTTGTACGACGCGGCTTTATATGCGATCAAATCGTAAATATATTTAAAATAACAAGATTCCATCACTTGATTATTGAAATATTTTAAATTATAGTTATGTAATGTAAAAGATCAAGATAATAATAATAATAATAATAATAATATTACAGGTGATATTTAATTTGTTATAAATATGCATTAAAATTCTTATAGTTAGTTACAAATAAAAATATCACCGAAAAACACATGCCATATAAACCAATTAGCTCTCATATCTTGATCTGTTTTTTTTTTCCATTCTCTAAAAGAGCTAACATTCTAAAAAAGACAAAAGAAGAAGAGAACGATAGTAAACTATCTATATTTACATAATATATGGCAAGAAGAAGAAAATTATAAAAGTATTTTTTTTCTTTGGTACAGACAAATAAGAATACCCTTTCAAATTATTATTAACAAACCAAAAATTGATAATTTAAATTATAATATTAAAAATAAAGAAACAGGTTGAATAGTAGATAGTTTTTGTTATATAAGACAAGAATATATATAGCCCGCAGTTATATCTATATACAGGTGGTCCGCTAGAGGCTTTCTTTTCCAAGAAAACCTCTGTAATTCTAGTTTCAGTGGAGGAAATTAAAAACGCACTTGAGGATTCAAAGTGTGATACCTAGCCAATATTTTGGCGCCAAAACGGTTTCTCTAGCTTTTCGGGAGCAGCCTGTATATAAATATTTTATCAATATATACATAGATCAATCTTCTAGATCTTTAATTCTTTCTATAAATGGAACACATATCTATTTAACACTAAATTAAAAACAACGAAATCTTATCCTTGTCGATCCAATACTAATAATAATAATAATAATTTTAATACTTACATTGGGATTATAATAACGATCTGTATCTGTTAAATTGATAACAGCTTTCAATTGGGGCTGATATTTGAGCAATGTATGTGGTGTGAATCTAAACAAAAAGCCCAAAAGAATTATTGCAATAGAAATTGTAAACAAGACATTGAGAATTGTTTGGTGTTATGTTGTTGAAAAGAGAAATAGTGTTGTTGGCAGCTATATCGGCGGCTCCAGCCCCCGTTCAAATTGATAAATTAACTGTAGCCTCAACTGCTAACAAGTTATTTGTCTTCTCTCATCAACAAGTCATTAGTAAAAAAAAACAAAACGTAAAAGAACCAAATTGAAAAAAAAAGAGAGTAGTTTAATCGTTATAATTCACTAAAAATTTAGATTTTACTGTGTATATATAATATACCAGGTGTGTCTCGACAATGGAACATACCCTCAATTGTTTTAGAGCGATTTTACATGAGTAGTGAAAAGAATTTGCAATTCCATATAATTTAACTGAACCTTATAAATAACTCGTGTGAGTTATTGCGGAAAAATGTTTAAAAAATGCAATCGCGGTATTTCTATCATATAGTAAGTATACAGCATGTGTCTCGGGAATAGATCCCCACGTTACCCAAGTTATTTCGGTCTTGGAGCATTACTTTATCGAGTTGAAGACTTTGAAATTTTCTAGAAAATTCTGAAATATAATAACATATGAGGTGTCCTATTCGAGAAATTTAATATGAAATTATGAACACCCAGTATAATAATTTTTAAATCTTGTTTCAGAGCTCAATGCTATTTAGTTTGCCCCCAAACATGTAGGGTTCCGTATCGGAGACACACGCTGTATACTATTGTATATAGTTTCATGAAAGTTGACGAAACTTACAATTAGATAGATTCATACGAATCAGAAACAAAGCAATAATCGATTTTTTTCAGATGTTCTGAAGTGATCCAGAAGTTTATTGTTACTGTTGCTCTGGGGTATCGAAAAACATACCACAAAGAAGTTGGCATGGAACCGAACTGCGCAAATTAATGAACGAGTACTACCGATTGCTCACAAAATGCTCATTTGAAATCCGTAATTACTCATTACACTTTGAACAACAAATCGTTAAATCTCAATTCAATTGAGTTTGCCCTAGAAACAGTCGAGGTTCCTTTGTAGTGATACACTCGGTATACATATATTGGATATACTTACAATGGGATATTTCTAACGAGCAGGACCTCCTATAAGTAAAATAGATGAATTTTAATAAAAATTATAAGCGATAAATTATTTTTTTTTAGTCAATTATTATCCTTTATAATAACAACGGACCTTGTTCATTAAATTTTCTTAATTAAAATTTAATGAAAATCACTTATACACACACACACACACACACACACGCATACATCTATTATACAAAGGTCAAATATTTTGACACCTTTTCAATCAAATAAAATTAATAATTAATATTGTATCACCTACACACACACAAAAAAAAAATTGATTTTAACCAAATAATAATATAAAAATAATTAATCATTAAAGTGGAAAGCAACAATTATAATTTTCTTTTATTTAATATATTGCAGTGGTTAGAGATCGCTATATTATACAGGATGGTCCACCAGAGACTTTACTAGTCTTGTAGAAACTCTGGTTCTAGTGAAGAAAGAAAAAAAATGCACTTGAAGATCTAGAGTTTAGGAAATCGTTTTAACGTCAAAATCACACTTTAGATCGTCGAGTTTGGTAGAAGCAATCCTGAAAAGAAAAGCTGAGGAGGGCAGAGTGGCGTCAGGTGAACCGTAAGGTAAGACCACTGATATCATGAACAGAAGTGCTAGGGAACTCCAGAATTACAGGATGTGACTTAACTAGTGACTCCTAAGCACGATGGAGAGCTCTTGAAAGAACCAGCCTCTCCTTCTGAAGTAAGCCGTATGGTAATACCGGGGGGATAGGTAGGTATAAACGGAGGGGCAAAAGCACTTGAGGCCGTGCCCCACGTTCGTGGACGGGGAGGGGCCCATGATAAAGAAAAAAACAAAAAGATCGTCGAGTCCGGTTTTTTTTTTTTGCACCCACTAGAGGCAGAGTTGCAAAACCAGTCAGTCATGGACCACTCTGTATACTTTCAAGCCACTTTCACCACATCAATATATGAAAATTCAATAAATATTTTAATCGCATCGTTATTATTGGCCTAAAGAGTATCATCACTTGAACTAGTTAGTAGTCGATTGTTGGAAGATGATGGTAATTGTTTGTTTGGTTTTTGTTTTTTCTTTCAAGATATCCCATAATAATTAAATATTTTTTTAATATCTATAGTTATATATATGTAGATATTACATAAATAAATTGATATACAAATAAAAATAGGCTCATTTAATTACAGTATCAGTTGGAACGAAAAAATAATGGCAGAGACCACCCAGAAATATTAAAAACAACATAATATCGATTTTTTTATTTGTTTGTTTGTTTGTTTTGATCGATCAAGCGATTGGCAAATTAATATGTGTACAGTTTACACTGTAAAAGGCATTTTAATAGACTCATTACAAGTCTAAATAATGGCCAATATAATCTCAAAGATTTTCATAATTAATTTATACGAAAATGCAAGTAAAATATATCGAGCAATAATTGACCTTAATAACTACCTGGAAACATTATACAGTGTGAGTCACAAGTAAGGACTTTAAAAAAAACAAACAAATAGAAATTATAGTCGATTCAATAGATCTTTGCTTTTACGTCTACATTTAGTTACGACAGACGTTTGATATAAACATCAATGAGTTGGAATAGTTATATGATAGTAGGCGAATATCAAACTTCTATCGTAACTCGATGTAGACGTAAAAACAAAGATCTATTATTGATTCGACTATAATTTTAAAGTAAATGCAATTTTTTGTTTTTATAACTAATTTTCTCAAAAAATCAATACTTTTACTCCTCACTTTTGACTCTCACTGTATATGTATATATATTTTTTTTATGCGATTAAATGTCGCAAAATTGCACACGAAAATGTCAAATATAAGAATCAATAAATTTAGATTCAAAGCCCAAATTGGACCAATAAAAGAAGCTTTTATAAATTCGTTATTATTAACATTTCAATTAAGTATTTTAATGACTTTACCCTAATAGAACATACATATTTATAGTATTGATAATAAAGAAATTAAGAAGAGACCACCAATAGCTTATTAATTGAGTCTGACCACCAAGAAAAGACTTAATCTTGTCGACGAGTTGCGATTAACATTGTTGAATTCAAATTTAATTATACGTAGGCCAAAACAACAACCAACAACATTGACTTTTTTTTTTCAATTAACTTATTTATATAAAACGGTTCTTCTTCCTTATTTTATTATTGGAACACGTCAATAACATGAAATGCCTGACATAAATTAGATCAATAATTTCAATATCAAATCAGAAGCTACAATTTAAATCAATGGAAGCTTCAACTTTATAACACGATTATATCACTTTGATACGATTCGCTTCAGCAATCATTCGAGAATTTTTTCTTCCTATAATAATAATAATAATAATAATAATAAAAAGAAAGAAGAACCAAAACTAATTACGTTCAAATTTTTACAAGTTCCTGAGGCATTATATTTGTATATATGGGGCATTCCGAGCCAGATCGGCCACTTTTGAATTCGACCCCTTTCGATTTGGCTACTACAGATGGTTCTCAACAATTTTTGCATAACTCATAACTTTCTCAAAAATTCTTTAATCAAAAAGTTATTCTTTTTTTCAATTGCCAAGTTTTAAACGTGTTTTCTAAAATAAAAAAATACAATTATCAAGTTGTTCTGGAAAAACCATCAATTTTCCGACGACCGCCATTTTTGATTTGCTTTATTTTTGTTTCAAGAAAGACTCTGATTTATTCTGAGTTGAATCCCACAAAATTGAAAGTGAGTAGACATTTCTTTCTGTTGTTTTCGATATTTTCAGTTCATCATGAAAACAGAGTCAGATAGTCGAAGAATCAATTTTTACAATTAAAAGAAAAAAATAGAAGGAAATGTCTGCCCACTTTCAATCTTATGGCATCCAACTCAGAATGAATCAAAGTTTTTCTTGAAACAAAAATAAAGAAAATTAGAAATGGCGGTCTCTGGAAAATTGATGGTTTTTCCGGAAAAACTTGAAAATTTCGTAGAATAGGATTTGGAAGATTTTTTTTGTATTTTTTTCTAGAAAGTACGTTCAAAATTGAGTAATTAAAAAACAACAACTTTTTGATTAGAGAATTTCTGAGAACCATTTTTATAGTGCGGTAGAGAACGATAATTTTTTTTTTTTCAAGCCAAATCGAAATGGGTCGATCTGACATGGATTGCCCCATCTACATTCATATATATTATTTCTCTATATGTTGTTATTATTGCGTAGGTCGTATACCATCGATCCCCGGACGCGAACTCATCTTCTCTTTCAAAGACCCGTCTCTCCAAATACGGTTGGAACTCCTAAACATTTCAAGTCACAACTCTCACATATTGCAACAACATTAAACATTTATTTATTGCCAATGTTATACGAAAATATAAGAAAAGAAAAGAATTGAACAAATTAAATTCTGTAGAGAAATTGTTGACTTGAACCGACGAGATTATCAAGCAATCATATGCAATTAATAATTTGAATTGCTTAGAATTGGTTATTTTTAAATTATTAATGAGCGAATATGTGGAAAAACAATTCCTTTATACAATAAATTATTATTTTATTGTCTTGTTTATTTTTTTCGTTATTTCCCCACAAAAACTCCACCTACATACATAAACTATCAAGTTATATTATATGAATACATTGGCGCCGGCGCTTACTACCTCAATATAATTAAAAAACAGTTGAAAATTATGCAAATTTATTAAACATTCTACGATAAAAGCCTTACAAAAATCCATCGTGAAATCAAAACAAAACAACAACAACAACAACAGTTGAATAATAAATAATAATAAAAAAAAATTAACAAAACAAAACAACACAGAAAAAAATTAATAACGACAAAGAAAAATTGCAAATACCTTGAACTTTTGACATTTCAAATATAATTATAAATTAAATAATGTCAAAATATTGTCGGATTATTTATCAAAAATTATTTTGAAAAACAAATGAATAAATAAATATAGTTTTTGTTTCGTGATTACGTAGGATGCTAACTGGAAAGATGAATTCAACTCAAGCTCCATCCAATCGTACCTTAAATGTTGTTCAAGCTCTATGGTATATAGTTGATTATCAAAAATTTATTTGAAAAACAATTTTGACCATTTTCTAAAATTTCCAAAACTATATAGGTGGAAAAGTGGGTTAATCGAGAACTGTGGGTAATTGGGAATTGCTAGATAGAGTAGGTAGGTACTCATTGAGAGGCACTGGATGCAACGGTTGAACAGGTGCTGGAAAGTGTTGTGCAGAGCCAAATTAGTACTCATCTAGTACAATTCCCAATTAGCCTACTCTCCCCTACGTCTCTTTATTGATTTTACTCGCTACAATTTTGTAATACTAAATTTTATAAAGTTGAGATCGAGTTCTAAAGGATCTTGCGTGGGCTATCTCATAATTCGACACCTATTCCATGTTCTAAATTATATTTAATAGATAAAAACAAAAAATCGGATTATCACCGATATTAAGAAATCATTAGGTTTAATTTATCGTATAGTTATATTAGACAAAACACACATTATATCAAGTATTATCCTTTATATATATATAAATTGAAATATCTTGACATCTCTAATAATTATTATGGACATAAGAATTTGATGTTCGAAAGAGAGAGAAAGCTTGACATTTATAGAAATACTTAAATCCGTTGATTGACAGTATTTAGAAAAGTATTGTAAATTTCTACAGTTAAATTGCTTAATTAATCGACTACCGCAGCGAGGTGTAGTGAATGGAAAGCATTAAACAGTTCTAATTCCATCCACAACCCTTCAAGCTTTATGCCTGGTTTACACGTGTTTAGTAGCTAAAGCAAGTCACTAAATCAAGTAACTAAATTTAGTTACTTGCAATATATAAACACCCCAATTTAGTAGAGTGTCAAGTAAGTAATTAAGTCAGTTGTTTAGTCAAGTGAATAGAAATCATTCCTATTTACTTGATCAAATAGAGCTCCCCCACCACTATTTTTTATACTAAACAAATAACTATACACGTCTAGACACCTAAGTTTAGACAAGTGAACATTCTGTTGTATAGTAAATTTGTCGCCGCAAAAATTAAAAAATGGCAGCTCAAAGGTGGTCTGAAAAAAAAACTATCAAATTCGTTGAAGCATATAGAGACAGAGAATGTTTATGGAATTCTAGATCTAATATTTATAAAAATAAACAAGCTCGTCTCTATCTTCGTTAGCCAATTCCTTTAATAAAGTCGCAGAAGCGCCGTATTCATCCCTCCGAAGCAACCATTCTCGTGTCCACATACGCTTTTTTTTATTTACAACACTTTCTAATATTTCTGACAGTTCATCACACAAAATGCTTACACATTTCTGCACCGAGGAACGAACAATTTGTTGGTTAGACATCTTATTAATAGTTCATTCCACCTCTGTTAAACACATTCGACTAAGCACATCAGGCACTAAATACGTATAGACGCCGACTAAACAGCAATTCACCAACATTTAGCTACTTGATTTAGTAACTTACTTTAGCTACTAAACACGTGTAAACCAGGCATTATAGACATATAAATTGAATTTTTCTTTTTAATACGAGGGTGGTTTGAAAAGTTAAGATCGAGTATAATTAAATATCTAAAGAAACACAATACGTCCATGCTAATTAAAAGCAAGTTGTTCACCAAATGGTGTTAGACAACCGTCGAATTTAAAGTGAGAGACATAGCAATTAATTACTATAAACAAAAATTCAATCGAAACAATGACTAGGGAGTGATGGAGTGATGTGGAAGGCCGAAATCACAGAAAAACGACCATATTTGCAGACAAAAGAAAAATTCCACCCTTTTCATATAGTTCAGCGATTACCATGGCAAAAATACGGTTCAAACTTCTTGACCATCACCCTCTCTCTTCACTCCCAGATACGTTCGGAGATCGAAAATTTTGTTGTAGAAAAAATCTTCTTGTATCTTTTGTTAGTTCGGAAACTTTCCAGACCGCGATCTCGTATAATAAAAAAATTGATTTTTGTTTTCCAAAATTATCTACAATCTACAAATGAGAAAAGTTTCCAACTACTATACTATTACTAGAGAGAAATATATTTACAACCCTCCCCATTCCCTCTTCTTCTTCCCTCTACATGTCAAACTGATCGTAAAAGTGAGCTGTCAAGTTTTGTTAACAACAAAAATTGTATAGAGAAAAGCGAACTGTATGTAGTACTGATATGAAGATTCGCGTATATATTTTAACGGCGCCATTCTTTGTGGGCGAATATTATATGAGTATATATGGTATAAGTCAGTTATGTATGTATTATTGTTGTTGTATATAATGTTTTTACATGTTTAAGCGAGCGTCTTTCGCTGGCCGATCGTCCGCGTCGTCGTCGACGACTCAACAACACACCCACATATCATATCAGTTGGCGCCTCTTCGACGATTTCACCATAAGATCTCCTTCAACACTCTCTATATACCTCTATCCCTATATACGTATATAACAATATTTATAAAATATACAATATTTCTATTAATTTAAACAAATGCAATATAGATTTTAAATAGATGTTATAAATTCAAAACTTGTCATTAGGTAGATAATAAATTTTATAGCATTCATTTAAATATAATTACAATTGCAATAAATTGAAAGTACTGATTAATTATTATTATTATTCATCAACACTGATATATTATTAAGTGTTCTAATGCCTCTAGACATCTTACTTTCCCGACATCTTATAAAATCTACAAGTTTCTAAATAGTATTTTTTATCAAGTTTGGCAACATGACAGCTGATCAATGATCAATAATAAAATACCCTCTCAACCGACGTCTGCCTATTGAGGTAGGTTATAGTAGAATAGGAAAAAACAACAAAACGTATATACAATAACTCAATAATATCATTCGTTTTTGTATTCCAAATGTTAATAATATTGGGATTTAAAGATTAAAAGTCATTAATGAAAGATGTAGCAGTTTATAATAATGACTATCGAATGGGGAACAGACAGCTAATTAAAGATTGGAATGTCGAAATGATAAACTTCTTCTCCTTTTCCGATCTACATATAAATAAATTTTATATAACATCAAAATATTATCGGACAGTTGATAAATTTAATTATAAATTCAAAACGTAGAAATACAATTCAAGCACCCCACTAAGAATTGATCCACCCTTCTCAAATAATAATAATAATAATAATAATAACACCCTCTCTTGACTCAATCTATCACGATTCACAAACTATAAAATCAAGAAAAATGAATATAAAATCCTATATTTGTCAGATAATTCATAAGATTCTTATCCATAAATAAAACCGAATTATAATCCAAAGATTTAAATCTAAAAATCCAAAAAAAATATATACAGGATGGTGTTGTAGGAACGCTGGTTCTAGTGGAGAGAAAAAAAATGCACTCGAAGTTTGGGAAATCGTTTTAACGTCAAAATGTTCTCTACCTCTAATTGTAAGACGAGGCAATAAGCCTCTGATGGACCACCTGTATATACTCCTGTATGAATTTAATTCAAGTTGCGCTATACCGGACGTATTTATAGTACGATCATGTAATAATGACAACTTCATTTTTATAACTGGTTATAAATAGAGAGAGAGAGAGAGAGAAGAAAAAAAATGACAATGTTATCCGATCATTGTTTTTTTTTTTCTGGGATTTTTGCTCATGTTAGATCATTCCGATATACCTTCGAATGTGTGAGGTCTTTATGTTATCTTTTATTCATGTTCATTTTATACTATTTGTCATTTTATTTCACACTGATTTTATATCTATAATACCATCATGTTACAATATCTATCTCGTCATCATCATCATCATCATCATCATCATCATCATTGCAACCACTTGTTATAGATGAATGTAGCGTTTGCACAATAATCAGATGAATAAAATCTTGAATACTGCATTTATATATAAAATTATAGTTTTTATTATAAAAGAAATATAATGGCAACAACATTACTCTAGAAACAACAACAACAAAACGATAAGTAATAATAAAAATCTACATAAATAGAAATAACAAAAACATACGACATTCCAACAAGCACAGCGGGATAAAGGTACACGCGACTTAATACAAAAATCTGCTGAAAATTTGTTTGGGTCCCTGCTACGCCCAGCAGGACATCCAAATATACACTTCTATTCTTATTCTTTTAAAACATTACCACAATGACTACGATAACGATGATGGTGGTAGTAAAATAATAATAATAATAATAATAAAAAGTGTTGGTGGTGCCAGTTAGTAGTAGTAATAATAGTGGTGGATTCATTTATTTTTATTTTTCTTAAATATTGGAAAACAAAGCAACAGCTCCAACAACGAGATAGCGACATAAATGTTTTTAAAGAGAGGGATGCAATAACTTCTTCAGCTGTCCGAAAAGTTTGACCGCCCAATGTGAACACAAATTTTTAACTTTTCTATAAATATATCGATAAATTTACAGCGTTTTTTTCTTCTCATTCTTCTTCTATTAAATACAAAACTATTTCGGAAATTCTAAAATTGATTATAAAATGTCTCTATTTGATTTATGTTTTTGTTTTTTGTTGTTGTTGTTGTTGTTTTTTTGCTATACAAAATTATGTTAATTCTTTTTTTAAATAATAGAACTATTAATTAAAATTAAATCAATAACAATAGAAATACAATTGTGCATCGTTAATAAATAAAAAATTAAGGATGTCGCTCAATTATGATGGGGACTTGTGTCTCTTGGAAAACCACACACACAATATATAAGCCCCACGACACTTCATTAATATTTATATACATATATATACAAAATTTTCTAAAAAGATCGACCTTTTTCAACACAAACAGTTATTTTAATAGGATCAAAGTGACCGACATTCTGTTGAAAATCTGACGAAAATTATTAATAAAAAAACAATTAGTTATATTTTGGACAAAAAAAAAAGAAAATTATTAATATTTTCCTACAAATTTAATTAAACTTTCTCGTTTCAGTGTGGCATTTTGTTTTTGATTTTTTTTTTTTTTTAATGGAAAATAAAGCCGACAAATAATAATATTTCTACTATATGTATAATAAAG
>JAZBGX010001770.1:0-13365 GCA_037414775.1 Zonitis immaculata
TATAATTCAGTCCAAAAGTCTCATGTCGGCTACTTACTTATATTCGAGACCAAAAGTAACGACATCTGATTTTTATAAATATCTTGTTTTCTGTGCTTCAAATGGCTTTTGAAGTTATAAGAAAAATTGTAGATCATTAAAATCTTCACAAAATTTTGTATCGAACAATATTTTATGTATGAATGTTGATGCAGAGTCATCTGTAGTATCCAGCCAGATATAATGATGATGTTCTTCTTGTCGAAACAGTTATTGCGGAATTTTGACATCAAAATACTGATCTCATCATAGGGGAAGATGTTAATCTGCCATTTTTTTTAGTAGGACTTAATTACGCAGTTTAAAAATTTTCTTCAAAAAAAAAAAGTTGGTAGGGGCACGCTCCATCATATCAGCTTCATTTTAGTAAAGAAAGCGAATATCTACCAGAAATCCTTGATGCTCTAGCTATATTTATTCTTTCACAATCAGCTTATAAATTCTATTAGGAACTGGGTACTATAGATTAGGAACGGCTAACAAGTCGGCAGCGAAGCGACTTTCGATCGATCACGAAGTGATTTTTTATCGATAACTATAACTATCTCAACCGTCATCGCTGTGTTTAATAACTATTCTAAAGTTTATTTTTGAAAATCTTGCTCTGCATAAGGGAGTCAACTTCCCTAAAGTCCTCCACCTAAGATTCGTTATCACAAACCCCCGAAGGAATTGAACTTCGAAAAGTAGATCGTGAATAATTTAGAAGACAAGAAGTAGATTTGATGTATACAAAAATTGACCACCTTATTGCGTTATCAGATCAGTTAAAGAGAGGCATATAGGATCATCTTAGTATGCCGCGCGTCTAACGGAGCGCACAACAAAAGGCATAGGAAATTTTTAATCTTTCCACAACTTGGTTTATATACCTTATATTTCATTTAGGTTTGGTAAAACTAGGCCTATACTTAAGCGCCTTCTGTATGAGGCAAAAATACGCTTCCAACAATAAGTTATTATAACATACTTATCCTCATCATACACATATGGTTAATCGCTTGCCATTCTTGGCGCTCTATATCTCAACAACGGTTAACTTTATTAAATACTCTCAGAGACATAAAGTCTTTGTCTAATAGTTGTAAGTCATTTAGAGCACAGGAAACAAGAGATTCTCCGAAAAACAGATCTGTAACCTTCGGTCTTGAATATGTTGAGTAGCAAAAAAGAGATTCTATGAAAATTTTCAGCTATAACTTATAAAATAATATAATAAGATGTTTTTTTTTTCTAAATTACGGGAAAAAGATCCAAGCGAGACATTGTATATAAAATTTTCTTGATTTTAGGTGGTAAAAGTTTGAATTTAATATCATCGAGTCTCATTCAAAAATTTTAGTATAAAATATAGAACAGGTGATGTTTTACAATGTAGATACTTTGATAGTAACTTTAATCGATAGAAAAACATCAAAATTATGTATCGGCCAAAATTCCGTCTATTTTAAATTTGAAGAAGAAAACTTTCATCTAACTAAAAAATAAAAATTTCATTAAGTAAAAATGAATGATTTATCTCTAATAATTGATCATCATTCAGTTTTAGTTTTATTCATTATTTTGATTATCAGCCAAAGCACTGATTATATTATTATTTTATAACGGAATGCAATAATAAAATCTTCCATAACCTATTATAAATGAACTTGGTCATTCTCTATTCATTGAAATAATTGTTCTCATCATTCATAAAATGATTTTATATATATATATATATATATATATATTGAAAATATAATTGTTGAAGTATTTTTTTGTTTCATAATCAATATTTTGTTTTGAGAAAATAAATGATAAATGAAACTGATTTACTATTGTCGTAAATAATCTCGTTATACAATCAAAGAATGGTTTTCAGTTGATGCAATCAATAAACTAAAGTAAAGTTCATTAATTTTTTAGTTTTTCAATTCATTTTATTATATGCAATTAAAATGGATTTAATTGATGAAATTTTTATTGAATATTTCTTTATTATATCACCATAAAATTAAAATTTGTTTGAAAGAACTATCCACACAAAACTTTTATTACGAATATTAAAATAATATGCTTTGATATAATTTAATTTTGTTCAATTAGAAATACGAAATGTTATTACTTTCAATACAATATTTTACGTAGACTAATAGAATTGAGAATGAATAAATCTGCACTTCAATGTTAAATTGTTTATGACTACTGGCGCATCCACCAAATTTCGACTAAAACATCACACAAACTATATAAGCAAGAAAAAAGTGCTTTGCATCGTATTTTATTAGTTTTCCCTTTAATTCTCTTCTCTTCTCACGTAAATAGATCATTCGAAATTCCAACAAAACGAGCTTAGCTTGTATAATGCAACTTTGACGATATCTCTAAAGAATATACTCCCATCTTTGACACTATATAGTTATAACCTTTTATAGAGTCATAGTTCCAGTCTACATACGAAACACTTTCATCCAATAGATTCAATACACTCTAATATATATATATATATATATATATATATTATCGATTTGAAGTTTTCTTTTTCTGATAAACAATTGAGTTTTTTTTCCTCGTAAGTATTATTATTTTATAAAAAATTGATGCTGGATAAAGTTGGAAGCTATAATAATATATCTATCGATAGACATCACATCTACATGCACAATATTGAAACACAACAGGCCATTCATCTTTCTATTCGGGATATATCACTCATAGAGAGACGTATGTCGAGTGTACGGGGTATTTGCTGAACTGTCATCTTGATTGATTGTTACCGTTAGATAGTTGTTGTTAATAGAAAAACTGTTAAAATTTTTGAAAGATCTTCGCTAAACCAATCAATATTTATATTCAAGATAACATTGGTGAAAAAATTTATAAGATTTCTAAGCCATTAAAAAAGAGAGCCAATAACATCCTCATTCCCAAGGCATTCTCGGCTCCTTTTTTTCATCCCAATGATGTAATCGCTTTAAACTATACAGACGGTTAAGGATACGTTTGGGGATGAGGCAATTATTCAAATTCTATCAAAAGCTTTGCAAGCATAGATTTTTTTCGTAAATTACAATTTTTTCACAGAAATTAAATGTTTTGTAATTAAATTTTGCTGTACGTTCTCTGTGGTTGTTTGGAAAGTTCGTATCGATTATGAGGGAAAATTAAAACGTAGGAAATTTAAATTTTAGTATCACAACTATACATATTCAATAAATTATATATTCTGTTCTACGACCTTTCTACATGTTCCGGGCCAGGGGTACTCAAACAAATTTAGTCCGCAGTTTCTCCTTTAGAAATTCAAATTATTTGAATAGTTGAGGAATTGAAGCTATTGCTAAAAATTATCACGGATCCCTGATTAAAGCTAGGCGAATCACAGTTCAAGAACCTGTGTTTTAGCCGATATGAAAATACCGTCCTTTCAGAACCTCTCAGGATTTTCAGCGAAAAAGGGCATTTTCTAATGATTGCAATAGGTAAAAATCGGTAAGTGCAATATGGTGGATGAGTGAGAGCATTTACAGCGGATTCCAACAATTTCCGTCCAGTTATCAAAGATCGCACATTGTCTTGATGAAACACGACACACTTCCAATTTTGTTCAATTGCTGTCTTCAATTCGTCGTATTGGTTCAATTCTCCTCTGAATTTATCATTTAGTTGTTTACTTGAAGTTTTTAATAAATTTCTACCAGACATAGAGCATGTCCTTGTTTGGATAGAGACCAACTTTTGGGGTGGCTAAAGGTGGTTCATTTCGTTTAATTCAAGATCTTTTTGGCTCAACATTACTATAAATGATACATGTTTCTGTTCAATCACCACTACTAATGGGGAAGCCTTACGTCAAAATGGTTTGTGTAGCGAAGCTTTACAGAATGCTCGTGGATGGTGTATTTTGTCATATATATTTGACTATACTATAACGTATTACAGTCAAACTAATTAACACGGACTTTTCGGATTATTTATTTAATTATTTCTGCTAAGAAATTGCTTGGAGATTATTGAAGCTTTAATTTGAAAATAATAATAAAATAAAGTATATTTTATTCTCCTTGAATTTTGCATATCGAAACGTTTCCAATCAGTTATTGTCAGAAAAATGTCCTACGATTAGTATAAATACTAAGTAGTTTTCTGGAAAAGGAACAAAGAACAATAAGAAGAGGTTTTCCCTGGTTTTTCGAATTGTTCAAAAAGTATCGACATAAATTTTATTATTATGGCAATTTTGTTTAACAATATAATAAAACTTTGATAAATTTTTTTTTCGTACCGATTCAATATCGTTTCCGTGTAAAATTGTAATTTTTATATGTATGAATTATATTGACAAATTTTGCTTTAATCAAAAACTTAAAAAATTGTATCAGACCAAAGTTCAACAGAATACATGTATGTATAGTTTTATCCACCAACAAATCATTGGAGAATTTCATTGGATGATTTATGTATTTAGAAATATCCTATTTAAGGTGAAGTAAATTACATAATAACATGCAATCCGATATTAGAATTTTTTCTATATAATACTTAGATGTAAAATAAAACTAAAACTGCCGATTTATGTAGTATGTTAGGAAAAAATCGTTTCCATTTCCATAAATATTATATATTTTCTTTTGAATCAAGAAACTGATTATTAGAATCGAATAGACGGAGATTTTAAAAGGTAAATTGAACAAAAAACCAAAAAAAAAAACAAACAAACAAACACAAACGTCTTAACGAGGTGAAATTTGAATATTCCCAACGTTTGTCATAAAGAATTGAGTCGATGGTGGTTTTCTGCCTTCCGATAACAAACGTCCATGGAATTTTAATTGGATTGGAAATCTATATCAACCACGAAGACAGAATATCAATATATTTATACACATATGTATAAATGTAATATGTATAGAGAGAAACAAATGATCATTTGTCTTAAAACTATAGACACCACTATTATGATAGTATTTTAGTAATATATTAATTTTAGTTTATGCATAAATCAATAAATTTCATTATTGATCTTTGAATATTCAATTAATTATTCATTAGAATTATTTGTAGACTATAGTCTACAGGTAGTATCTTGAGAAACGTACCAGTTTACATTAAGAGAAATTCCCTTTTATTTCTATAAGATGAGAACTAGCATTTGCTATTTCTCACATTGTTATTTTGTCCATATGTAGATTTTTTACCCTAAACAAAAAAAAAAGCACTATATCGAATATTTGAAATCGAAATTCTTTACATAAAAAGAAAATCTTTTAGTCTGATGGCATAATCTAGTAGGGATAAATCCGTGTTGTTGGTCCTTACAGTTGAGACACTTCAATGAATATTTGATCAACTATTGTAATCCGAAATTTGTCGATTCTAAACCAATCGATTTTATAAGAATTTTTTTTCCTCAAATTATAATTAATGTTTATTAGAAATTATCATGGAATTAATTTCTAGTAGTAGTTTTTCTTTTAACCAAAGTAGAACATGATTACCTGCTGAGCGACTAAGTATAGAGTCAACGCAGCAGGACTTAAATCGCCGGAAAATTTTCTACAAGTTAATAAATCAAATTCCAGCTACAATACAATACCGGAAATCTAAATAAAAGGAGAAGTGATAAATTAGTTTATTATTATTATTATTATTATTGTGAATTGTTGAATTATTGAAAGGTCATGATCATGGAAGAAAAACGTTACCTTTGTAAACAATAATTATGACAAGTTGAAACGAGGTCAGTTAGCAAGTATAACAAAACGTTATTTACTAGTCTTACAAACGAGCTAGAAGAAAATCTTGAAATGTCGAGTGTTTAACAATAGAGAATTGTTACCCAATTTGCTAAACTATAATAAGGTTTTTCTCACAAGCAAACGGTCAGGTGTATTAGGGATTAAATTTTGATATGTGTAGACACAATACTACCTCTCTAGTTAATTTTCATTATTTTGTAATCCATATTGAGTTTACAAATTAAATTCGAAATTTTTTTTTCAGTGGTAAATGTAGAGAAAGGACAAAATTAATTATTCCCTTAGTCTAAAAAAAAATACAAAATCGGAATTGTTATACTAGTTCGCCTGGTTAATTCCATAATCCCTATTTTTTGTTTCACAAAATGGGTTACTATTAGAGATGCCACGAATATTGATTCGGTCGCATACCGAATATTCAGTCATGTTCTTAGCCGAATCCCCGAGTATTTGGCGAAAGATGTCTATCTAACTCAGGTATTTCCTGCATTTCTGAAGTGATTCCACATTGTTGAGATATCTGGGAAAGAAGGGCCTGCAATAAGAACCTCAAATTTATTGAGAATACGATCTTCACTAATAGTTGAGCTTGAAAAACGGTTAAACTTTTCTGAGAATGACAAATATCTGGTTGCTATTTGTCGTGACCTGCGATTCGAAATTATAGTTTCTTGAAATTCTCTTACAAGCTGTGAAACTTATTTGTCATGAATCTAGTGGTACGGTTGATGATATTTCTCTACTTTGTAAGAAAAAAAAAAGACCGATCGGAATGACGCAACTATCGAAATACAGTACAGTTTTTGGAATTTTTTCGAGGAAATCGCTTAAGACAATATTCAGAATACGATTATTACAATTGCGATTGATTTTCATTTGAAAACTGTTCTCCTAAATCGGGCAGTAAACTCTTACAAGTGGTGGGTAGCAAACGCTAACGTGTATTTGTATAGTGAGAAACTGATGGTATCAGAAGTAGATTATTATCTATATAATCAACTTCCAAAAATTGATAAGTCTATATAATTATAAATTTCATTGACCATTCCGCTATACTTACGATTAATAGTAAGTATATTATGTACGTTTTATTTGTATATCTAAAGCTAGCGGAAACTTGTAAAATTAGGAATAGACGATGCCGAGGTCGAGTATAACTATATTTCAACCCGGACCGTGTGCAGATCTTATCGATAACAACTTAAATACTATTGATAAAATCACAAGGTTGCTTTATAGTAATGTTATAACACGCTTTACTAACTATCACTAACGCAACTACTAAAATTCGTTGTTTCTCTATAGTTTAACATCATCAGTTTTTTGTTTGGGCTACAAGAAGGAACTATAGATAGAGTGGAAAAAAGGTTTCTAGTTAAAGCGACTTATATGTATAGATAGCGGAAACTAATTCCATGTTTATCCATCTAGCTCTAATTGTTATTTAATGAGTATTTCAATGTACAAATGGATTTCTCCATGTAAAGGAAATATATCTACTATCTATTTATATTTATTTAGAGAAACTACCCTGCGGTTGATCATTTATTGAAGTAACGAAACTTTTGATACTGGAAACCTTCCAGGATTTTATACGTTGGCATTCAAAATACTCCTCTAAGCTAATAAAGTTTTATTGAATTTGTTCGCAATGTGGTGTGATTATTCGAAATATAAAAATATATTCAAATAATTTGTGGAAGGCATTTTTTGTCGAAAGTCGTTTTAGAGAAATTTTTGAGACTGCTATTAGATATCAGAAAATGTCACATTACCTCATGTCTATTTCTAACAGTTTCATTTCTATCTTTTCATTAATTATTTCGAGAAATTATCACTTTTACACAGTATGGAATATAAGTAACGCATAAATTCAATAATTCCGTTAAGATTAGTTTTTTGGGAAAAATCTCAAAAAGGTAGATCATCGATTTTGATATCAACAAATATTTTAATCCTATTTCCAATTTCTTGCGTCTTTGGTTTCCTATGCTAACTTACCATAGGAAACCAAAGATGATCTCTTACCATTGGTAAGAGATCATCGACTTTTTTTTAATGGCAACATTCAATGATTTTGGTAGTACTTTTTATTCCCTTTCCAGCCATGTAAAATCTCCAATATGTTACACCTGAAAAAAAATCTGAAAGTTGAAGTATAAAAATTCTTTAGATTTCAAAAGTTATCGAGGGCATATATTTATTTTTATTTTGAAATTGGAAAAAATCTGAAAAATCGAAAGAATAATTCAAAGTTAGTATAGAGTATTCATATTTTAGAGAGCATGGGCGGAGCTAACGATTTATTGAGCCCTCCATACAACGTGGTAATGTCCGAAGTTTGAAATTGATTTCCCCGATTTCTTCCAACTGAAACATATTGAAAATTTTATATGGCTGAAAAGGGTGTGAAAAGTACTATCAAATTCAAGAAAAAAAATATAGATAACCAATTAAAAAAAAAAGATGGTGATGACCTCTTACCATAAGAAATCAATAACGCGAGATACTGGAAATAGGCTCAAAATATTTCGGGGCGAAATATGCTGCAAATATTCTTAGACGGTTATTGAGAGTTGTTGAAAGTCTATCGATTGACTATCACAGTTTCGCTTGCATTTCCGCCTTTAACATGTCACTGTCTAAAGTTGTTGGTCGTCCAGGTCACAATCAGCAAATTACATTTGTGTATTACAATTGTTTTTGGTAGCAATTGTTGCGTTGTTACTCTTGTGTAATTGCCGAATATGTAACTTTCTTGTATTTGGCTAGCTATTTTACCATAAATTCGTAATATTTTCCCGCTCGAAATTTATTTTCAATAAAACGTTTTTTTTTTTGATAAAATTCTCAATTTTGTACGCACATAATCATCATTATAAATTGAAATTAATTTTCTCTCTAAATTTTTTTTAAATCCACAATACTATGAAGTAGGTATATAATTTTGAAAGTTTTCATTTAAATGACAATTTTTTTTTTTAGAAATTTCCAATAATCACCTGAAATTTATCGTCAATTAAACATTTTTATTTTGTGGACATAAATTTTCTAAATCTCTTGATTAAAAATATCACCATAATTATTATGAAAATGAAATATAATTTACATGTTTCTATTTTAAAAATTTAAATAATTAATTAATTCAATTTCAATCAATTATCATATATATATTTTTTCAGTTCCAATAATAATCAATTTTAATTAATTTCAAAATATTATTGAAATATTTATTTTTAATTTCATAAATATTTATCACTGGAGAGAGAGATGTCGAAGAAATTGGAAAATTTTGTAGCAATACATGCAGATAATAAATATTTTGAATGTGACTGCAAGAATTAAGCATTTTTCAGAAAACACTTACTGAAAAAAATCGATTTATAAAATTCCATTTTTCATTCAAATGAATTAATACTGTGAATCCTCCCATTGCCGGAAGACTACCATGACCGGATACTTTCTAATTCTCAGATAATTTCTGTACTCAAATTCCATAAGGCATAAAGCGGATTCACTATTAAACGGATGCGGAAGCAATACTTATTTCACTTCTTGTAATTTCTCAAAAAAATTTACCTCCTTTGATTGTAATGCCCATTGGGAGTCCCTCTTTTGAAAGAGTGCTCATACTTATTTTTGTTAAAATTTCCTCACTTGGGCGGATGCTTTTTATGATTCATTATATTGATTTTACCGAACAAGTAATAACTTTGTCGTATATACGGATAAAAAATAAGTAAAATACAGGCTGTCGATATCTTGAGAAACACAGTGCTGATAAGAAATTAATACGTTGCCAATTCTCTAGAAGCTTTAGAAGCTATCTTGGGCCGATACTCCGGTTGAACGGATGCTTCTCTTCCACCCAAAAGAGGCTCTGCTGCTTTAAAATGCTTCATGTTAGATAAATTGAGTTTACTGATTATAAATGGTTGATTGAATTGAAGAATCCACTGTGATAAAGAATTTTTGGAGCTATAATAAAAAAAATAATGTCAATTTTATAATAAACGGTTGATTGAAGCATTGTTATTGGATCCAAACTGATCATCCCGAACGAGTTCAGAACGGATCTATGCGCATGCGTCAATATGAAACTACTTTGTTACTCTTTCTAGGTATCGACGAACAGAGAATTAGAACCATAAGATTGTATAATTCTGGACTGATTTTATCCGCCAACACTGAAAGTCTTACTGCGTCTGTCCAAACATATAGAATCGTTCGGAACAGAATCCTTGAGAGCAGCTAATATTTTTAATTTCTAATTCCCATAGATTTATAAAGCAATTGTTTTTGTATTTTTTTTTTAAATCTTAATACACTTTCAGTTAAATCAGATTTCTATATTTGGAATACAAAATTTCTATTTGTTTTGTTTTGTTTTTTTTTTTTAAATAATTAACCACGAATAAAATTGAAAATTCTCACCATATAACGCTTTGTAGATTCATTCGATAAAACTTAAAGAATTCGACCTATAATAATAATAATTGATCTAAACTTTCTTAATAATGATCAAACCAATTTTAGTCCAATTAAAGCTACCTCATTTTTATTCGTCGTGTTTTCTTAAAAAAAAAGAAAAACCAAACCCCAAGTATGTATATATTCATCATTATTTCCGAAGCATTACATAGATCTTAATTAAAAATTAATTAAAAGTGTTGTAGATTAATATCGTTGCACGCACTCAAATTATTATTCACATTGCTGAAGGGTTAGATAGACTTCCAATATTAGGGAGTTTCAAATAGTAACTTTGAGAGTTGTTTTCTAATAAAATACCACTAATTTTATTGGAACTTCGTCAAGCCTACACAATTCATTCCTTAATTACATGCAATATTTTCTAAAGAACGAGATATAATTTGTTAAAGTGTAAGTGCAGTTGACGGTTGTGAAATAGAAGAGAATAACAAAAAAAAAATTAAACTTAAATAATTGTTGGAGTTGATTTTAATTTCACTTTGCTCATTAATATTAAGCATAATGGAAAATTTCTATTTACATAGAAATTTCCAAAGAAAACACTCTCAATTAAGTCAATTCAATAATAATATTGATTCGATGTCTGAATGGTTTTTTTTACCGTTTTTGTATTTTTGCCGATATTGTAAGCTCGTTCAATCGTGAAATTTTAAGAATCGAATAAATTTATCTCCAATATTCATTAGAATAAAGTAATTTGATTCGAGTGTATTCCTAATCTGTACTAAAAGTACCAAGTTACATAAAATGAGCAGAAGTCAAATAAACTCATCGTTTTTTCAAATTTATAGTTAAATATTGATTCAAAATATTTAAATTGTTATAATAGAAATCAATATACATGATCGAAAATAGAAACTTTTTAACCTAATAGATGAACAAACGAAATCAAGCTTGATAATTTCCACTGATCTTGCAATGTGGTACTTTTAGCACGGACAAACAATACTTTGGATTGTTTGCTATATCATTAGCTAATTGTTCGTGTTTTATTTTGATACTTATAGATTGGCCATGGAAAATTTTGTTTTAGGGAAATCAATAATATTTATTACGAAATTTCTTAAGTTATTATATGAAATTTTCATGTGGTTTTCAATAAAACCTAAGATTTTACAGTTTCTGAAACTAACAATAAGTTGAGTAGATCGTAAATATTCTTATATTCTCAATGGGGCTGTTATCGTTCATCCTCAATAATACACACGATTCTCTTTTATTTCCCTTTAGCCATATGGGTGTGATTGTATAAATACAATTATTAGTTTCGAATTGACTATTTAGAAAAAAATTCAAACAAAAATCTCTTTTATTATTTCGCAATGTTGATTTTACGATTTTCGAATGGTTTGTTGTAAATTTTGTTTCTCAAAATTCACAGATCATAATACAGTAAGACCCCTGTTATAGTGACTACCTCTAGTAAACGGCCACCGTCTAAGGTAAAAACAATGGTAGCAACACCCTCAATAAAAGCTAATAAGGTACCTAAATATTTAAATTTGTTTAGTGTCATAGGTATCCAGAATACAATTTATTATTATAGTTATCAGTAAAAATGCTTGATGTTTTAGAGGCGCACATATCGATAAGTTACCATTTGAGTGGGTCTCCACCAAAAAGGCATGGATGACAGAAGACATCATGCGAATATGGCTAAACAAATTTGATATCGATATAAAGGAGTACAATAAAAAAGCGGTATTAATTCTTGATAATGCAACCGCTCACTCCAAGCATGCGCTGAATAACGTTGAACTTTTTTGTCTTCCACCAAACACCACCTTTAGACCAGGGCATTACTCAGAATCTTAAAATATCCTACAGGAGTTATTTTATTGAAAGATTTCCAAGATAGTATGTGCTATAGTGGTTCCCTTTTCAAATGATAGAGAAAAATATTATTCTAACAATCTCTTGAATATGGATTATAGCGGCTTGGAAAGATTTGTCACTGGTGACAATCAAATAGAGCTTGTATTGGAGAGGTAACACAAACCTACCTCAGATATTGCTGCAATTTTGAAATTGACTGAAAATCTAAAGTAATCATTGATTATTTGTTGCCGGTTCTATAGTTTAGAATTAAACGCACATTAGATGTTTTGATTTTTCTAGTCGCCTCTCCTTAAAGCGACGACTCCTCCTTAGCGATCAAACTATGGGATCCTGAGGGTGCTCGGTATTGGGACGTTTTACTTTATAAGGTTACTAAAAATTATACGATCTCGATTGTAATCATAATTTATATAGGATTTGGGTATAAATATATTTCTCTACTTCCATAAAAGTGCGGTATTATTCTATATTCAAAATCTGTACTGGAATAAGCTCATTCTGATACAGATTTTTCATTCCACAACTGACAAATTGGTCAATAACAGTGTAGAGTGTAGTATTTTGAATAGTAACCACACAAAAAATTAAAAATAATAATAGGAATAATAAAAGAATTAATTTGTATATGTTGATTAAATTCGATAGACAATAATGAATATATAAATTTTGTGCAAATGCGAAATATTGTTGAATTGCATCTGGTCGTAGAGAAAACAGTGCATGCAACTCGCTAGAATGGCCGTTAATTCGTATGTATGATTTCTACTCGCTATCGCTCGTTTCGGAGCCTCGTAATTAATACAATTTCAATGTCTCATCCTGTACGACTTAAAATTATCATTATTTGATATAAAGTAGCAATTTCTTAAAATTCTGACAATGTTACCAGGTATAATATACATAAGTTGTTTCCAAAGTTTCCAACTGTATCATAACTGGTATAGACTGAAGTTTCGAGAACGTGTTATAAATTTTCAACGTTACCAAGATTATATTTGCATTTTTCTGCTTTTCATCTAAACAAAACTTGTATAAAACGACTTATTCGTCTTCTATACCAATCTGTTTCATGTACAAATTATAAATATGAAATGGGATAGATTCACAATTTCTCTTCATCAGATAATTTGCGTCTCCTTCTTTGTTGGAAAAAATCTCCCCTAAAAACTTTCTTCACCACTCGTTTCATCCTTTCGACTTTTATTTCACATCGTTGATTTTCGTTTCCAACATTGGAAATGTAGACATCCACATG
>JAZBGX010001773.1:0-13945 GCA_037414775.1 Zonitis immaculata
TATATATACACATGTGTGCACACCATCCTTGTCTGTATACATAAATCCTAGTTCAGAAAATAATAAAAATAGTAAAAAGTGTCCTTTGAACTCTTTTTTCCCATCAAACAAACGAGCGGAGAGAATCAATCAATAGTTTGAATTATTGAAAATTTTTTTGTTTGTCATATATAGGACAAAAGGAAGAGTTCCAGTTATGTTGTGAGAGATTTACAGTATTATTTTCAGATGTTTTTTTTTTGTGTGTGTGCGGAATAAAATAGACCGGAATTGTTTATTTTGGAGATTTTGATAGATTTTCCAGATCTACAGTACAGCGACATTACTTCAATCATTTGAAATATTGAAATATTTATTTCTACATACCGACAGTACAGTTTGAATATAATAATATTTTAGCACAGATAGCGAGCGACTGTTATCAAAAATAAATCATAAAATTGGAGGTATTGCAAGTTTTACGATCTCTCGTAAATGATAGTGATGGATAATTTGCATTAATAAGAACTAGTTGTAATAATGACTTTAGTAATAAAACTTGCTAGTATAATTTACTATTCGGACGTTTTTCTCTATTTTCTTCGGAAATAAAAATAGTTGGTTTAAATTTTAAAGCGATTCTCCTGTTTTTCCTTTTTACAATAAAAATGACGATACGTGAGCCCATAAATTTATAATTTCCAATAAACGAAAAGCGATTCCAGTTGAATAACTTTCAGAACGTATCTCGACGCATTATTGAAATTGTAGACAATCTAAAATTTCATGCTATCGAAAAAAAAAGAAGGCTCCCTTAGAAGTCTTTTCAAAGACTTCAACATTTATTATTAACCATCGAGCATCTGGATTTTATCGTTCCATGATACGGTTGCTATAGACAAAATTTAATTAGATATCATCAAATTTATTTGTCATAAAAAAAATTCGGGTATACCTTACGGCAAAAGATTCTTTACTCAATGGATATTTTATTATTCGAATTTTCGACCTGTTGCCAATAAACAGTTTATCATAAAAATAATAAAATATCTATAAAGAAATTATTTAAGATCCGCCTTTTAGTGGTTTAATGTCCGGTTGTGATTTCAGCGGCTGGGAGTTGATTTTTTGTTTTGTTTGTGGCGCTTCATTCCGAACGAATTACAGATCAGTTAAGGTTTGATTAATCGATAGTGTAGGACATGCACCTGCGGGATTTAAGTGGATTGTCGTGTCTATAGTAATTAAGCTTGATGGGCAATGGGTCAATTGTATTGTAGTTTACTTGAGTAGACGCATCACAAATTCTTGATTATATAAACAATAATTTTTGATTATACTCCTGTGTTTTGTTTTTAATAAAAACAAGAGGTGGGATTGTTATTTTTGAATATTTTATAAGAATTTCAAATATCTGCTTGAAAATAATCATACAATGAGAGCATATTCTGAATATTTGCATGATAAAATGTCGTTAAGCATTTCATTCATATTTCAAGATCGTACACACAGAGGCACCTCCATAATTTATGGTATTGTTCATTGTGGTGCAACGAAAGTCTGACTAGTGCATAATAAACGATAAAAGTAGCAAGTTGGGAGTTGTTTTCTGTATGATTCAAGTATACTGCTACACTGTTTAGTAATACTGTCAGAAATATATCCTGTCTTTGTTTTCCAAATACATCATTTATCATGTGAAATAGGAATCCGAGGTGTTTTCTATGATATTTCTTATTCGTCTACTTCACTACTATTTCTTTACTAATAGACAACAACGCTACATCATTTAGAACATGAAATCATGAAATGGCTGAATATATAGGACAATGAAACTCGGTATAAATCTCTGTTGTTTAGATGTTGAAGAAGAAAATTTACGATTTGGAATAACCAAAATATAAAACGGAAGTACGATTTTCTGGTTTTGTCAAAATTGTTTTATAAAATTTCACTACCTACTCAAATATAAACTTGAAAAATGAAAATTTCAAGAGATTATACACAGTTTGAGCTATAAATTAAATATCTTGATATGTGGTAGAAAACAAAATGGAGATTTGGACTTTTCAGGAAACTACATTATTAGAGTATAATAACAAAAAAAATTCCGGATGATTGGGGGAACTACCTGAAATTTGTAAAAAAGTCATTCGGTTGAAAGAGGAATATTAATTTTTATTCTACTTCTCAATTATTCTCTGACATTTATTTCCAGCTTCATATGGCAAATATAGCGATTCTCTCGCAGTCAGTAATGGAAAAATAACATATTTTTTCCAATAATTCGATTAGGTATCTGAGATGATTAGGACAAATCATAAAAATCCTATTTTCCAATTCAATTGAATTTCAGTATTTCGAATAATGATAAACAAGTTTGTGTAATTGCTGAATTCAATTTACTAATTCCAATTGAAATTGAAATAAATAGCATGAAAATTAGTGACCCATTAAATTGTTTTGTTTCAGTTAATCTGAACTATAAAAAAATATATAAATAATACATATGTATAACCCAGTCTAATAATAAAATGTTGGTTTAAAAAGCCTATACATTGGGCCTGATCAACATATTGAGAGATTGAGTTTTCAAGACTTTTTAAGGTTGAAAGGTTAAAGATCCCTCACTGTCGTATTCAATATGCAACCTACTAAGAAAGAATATAAAAGTTTTCAATTCTAAGATTAGAAATAGCTTAGCTATCTGATATGCGTGCTCAAGCAATCATAGGGTTGCCGCATACCAGACCCTCTTTCCATCTTACAGTTTTCTCTTTCCACAATCTGATAATGTTGGAAGAAGAAATAAAAGAAAAACTTATCGATTTGGAATAGTTCGACAATCGAACAAAGCTTTTTGGTCTGGTGTGAAATTTCTCTAAAATTCGTTCATCATTAATGGAATAATTATTTTTGTTAAAAATTCAATGCAATTTTGATTCAACATTTTCAATGAAAGATCTCCTATAGTTGCTCTATTCTGTAATTTTCCACTAAGAACTGAAATTTAATCAACTTTAAAGCTTCACGTATTATAAAATATGACATAAAAAGAACAAAAATACCATCCTTGTTATTTTACTTTATATAACGTTATTTTAATATGTTGCCTTTTTTTCTACAAGTCATTAATCAAATTACCATTCTCCTTATTGTTGTTGGTAGTTCCAATTCCGCATTGAAACATGAGGGAGAAAAAAAAAAACAAAAAATAAGATTCATATTTCGGGGTTAAATCGGAGCTATGCATTGATTAATCATTCCATTATATATCCTAACATCCTTTATTATAACCATATATTTATTGGTCTGAATTTGCAATTTGCCCAACTTTTGTTTCTCTATGTTATATTAAACTTTAGTTATAATAAATGTTGCCTGTGGCTCTCTTATCCTAATAGGATAAAATTGATTCTATTCTTCCCTATATATAGTCTCTAATGTTTATATTCATCGTTTTTGTTCTATTTTCTAATCAACAATCTCGAACTTTCTTTGTCAATGCTCACTAAAATGTTGAATATGCTAATTCACACGCAACCCCTATTTTTAAAGAGACATTAATTACAACTATAATTCAGTTAGTTGCACACGCAACAATAATTACACAATAATTTCTATTGATTCAATTAAATTCTATTCTAGAACAATATTTATAGTGTGTTTAATTTATATTTGACGATATTTCTGATATAAAAACGATAATAAAATCGTTATATTTCATTTTAAAATTTTCTACAATAAAATAAAGACGAGAAGAAGAAGATGAAGGAGAAGACAAACACAACAGTGATAAACGTTGAAATTGGGGAAATTTAATTTTTCCAGTAGAAATACTTGGATGATTACGACCAACAACAGAAATACACCATGACAGTATTAAATTTAATTGAAAATAAAATAGAATAAGATACCACCTCACTGATATAACTGAAAGGCTCTGTCATAAAAAAAAAGAAGGAAAAAATGCGGCACTATCATATTTTTCTCGGTTTTTAAAGAACAATATTTAGAGAAACGAAAAGAAAATTCAGTAAATTTCAACGATAAGCGAAAGCAATAAAATATCATACTAAATATTGAAACAATAATTGCGTTGGTGTTTTGTTTCGTTTATACCGGATGTCCCAGTCATCTGTAATCAGTCCATAACTTTTTTTGCTATTCAATATTTTTAAATGTGCTTTTCACAATTTCGCAGGCGTAATTATACTGCACCTCCTTAAAATATTCGCATTGCATGAAGGCTGTCCTGAGCCAAAGTTATGTTTTTTTTTTTAATGGAATGATATTTATATTTATACATAATTGGATTTATGGTGGAAAAATAATGAGACTTTGTATGAATGGTTATGGGTCTATCTTCTTCTGTTACGGCAATTTTCAACTTTTTTATAAGAAAAATACCAATATCTGAAGAATCACTGCGAGGTAACCCATTGAGATTTTGCAACAAACTTATAGCTCCGGATTGAAGAATGATAGACCGATTATCATTACTACCATTATTTCTTCATGTAGAATTCAATAATGAACTAATAAATATGGCATTCTATTAAAAAAATATATAAATAACTTTGGTTAATTACACTAATTTGGCACAGTCTGTATACAATGCAATGCAGTATAATTACACCTGTGGAATGGCAATAACCACATTGCAATATATAAAATAGAAAAAAAGTGATCGACCGCTTACAGATGACTGCGGTACACCCGGTATATATTTATAAATAATTTGAAAATTATAATTTCCATTTGAGATTTTCCAATTACAATTGGTATATTCCTATTGTTGTTTTTGTTTTTGAGAAAACAGACAACTGAAGTGTTGAATAAACTGTAATTGAATTTCTCATTAATTTCAGTATGTTTGTTTAACAAAATAAAATTAATTTATGTGCTATAGAATAGTGATTTTTTTCTTGTTTTTCGCCAATTTTATCATTTAAATTATATATAATTTTAATTAAACAACGAACTATTTGGTTAAACAGAACCATAAACAATCCTAATAGCAATCGATGTCAACAACAAAACAACAACCTCTCAACATTCACATTAAACAACAATCATTATAAATTGAGATCGATAAACAATCATTTTTATTTACAGTAGTAATTTATAAAAAGACAACCGAATTGATTGGAAATTGAAACAAAGTATTTGAAGTATTTCTCAAAGTGTGATATTTCTACTATGACCTCTATTTTAGAAGAAAAATAATGTCAGACGTTTGCGAAATTTACAACATTCATCAAACTTGCAATGGAACATTTTTATTTGCTGTACTAAATAATTCTTTTTACGAAAGTTTACTTCAATTTCTCTTTTTATAGTTCTATTGAGGCTTATTCTCGATTATTTTTGATAAAATAATGAGAATTTTGAGATATTCTTTAATAAATATACGTCGAACCTTTATTAATGCTACTTCCATTTTTCATCAACATTTTCATATGGTAATTTTTTCCATCAAATTTTCCTTTATTTATTAGCAGTTCGTTACATCCATTGTGGCTTCTATCCTCCACAACTCCGTCAAAATTCATCCTATTGGTTTTTGCTTTATCGAATTTTCTCCCCTCATATTAATATTTTTATCTGAATTTTCAAGATTTTTAAAATAAACAATCGAGAAATTCGTTTTGTACGATTAAAGCTTCAGGAATCTCTTTTTTGTTTTCAATTTATCACCTCAATTATAAAATGATCTGACGTTAAAAAAATTGTTCTTCAATTTTTAGTCACTTTCAGGAGTCTTTGAGAAAGACTCTAGCGTTATTTGATACTCGACTTGTTAAAAGAGAAGAAATTATACACCACTTTGATTAAATTAAATTCCAATTAGACAAAGCGTTTTTCAATAAAACTATCTTCAAACAGTTGAAGGAAGTCTTTGATTTTTGTCAATTTGGTAGTGGCGAAAATCACTCGAAATTATCGGTGCTTTTTTATCGAATACCAATCGTCAAATAGTTTGAATTCCTTTCGATATATACAATTCAATTTTGTAGTCTTTAGTATATCGACTTATATTAATAGTTTCTGATATGGTTGTTATCTTCAACAACGCGTATAACATATCGGAATTGTCGGGCCTAATCAAGATGAAGCTTTTGTGATTTTCTTCTTCCTCAACAGCCACTACCAACAACAACAACAACAACATTTAAAGCTAAATTTTACTTTATATTTCTTTTCTTTTTGGTGTGTTGTTTGTTTAGAATTACCATAAAGTGGATTTTATTAATGTTAATAAATTGTAATTGGTTAAAAGGAGGAATTACAAATGGAATGTCAGCAGAAAGAGATAAATGCCGTTGGTATTTCGAGATGCTTCAATAGTAAATTAACTAGAAACAATCCAATGTGCGTATTCGATGAATAGACGGGTTTATAATAAACATATGACTGGTTCATTATATCAACTTGTGTTTTGGGTTTATAATCATATAAATACGTATATCACCATATTGGTGAACAATTGTCGAAATTATTAGAGTTGATCATTTCGATCATTAATCACATACGAGTTATATATGTGCATTAATATGGAAATCCTCATTGAATAATCGTTTACATGGAATTATCTGAAGGCTTGATGGAAATACAATAATTTTAATTGGTTAGGAATTTTTGTTAAATTGCAAATTAAACAAAATATTGAGAAATTGTCTCGTTTTGCTCTAAATTCAAAAACTCCATCGTATATAGCACAAACTGTCTGATAAATCGATAATAATCTGAAATTTTCAGGAAATTCAGTCCCCGGCTTCAACGTCAAAATCCCTCTATAGTATTATTATTTAGTGTCATACGATCCGATTACAACAATCGGATACAACACATTGACAATAAGACAAATTGGTATAGATGTGTAATAGTTTGAAGTCGTCTAATTGGAGAATGAATCATGCGATAATTTGATCAAGGCACTTATTATATTCAAGGATAGTAGTTACTTTCTCATTAGAATAGACGACTATATATACTAACATAAAATAAATCGTCTATGAAATCGATACCGAAATTATTGTTGATTAAATATGAGATAGGATAGAGTAATGGAAAAAATTAATTAGGAAAAAAAAATTGTTTATATTTTAAGCTCGAAATGGTGGATTAAAGTTTATATTAAACTTCCTAAAGTTTATTATCTTTATAACAATAGCTATATAGAACTCCGAAATTGAACTAATGGAAGAAAGACGAAAAAAAAAATCCCAACTGTGAGGTGTATATAAATATAAAACATGAATTTCACCATTCAATCAAATTTATAACTATAGTTCTCTTTTGCACTAATGAGAGACAACCGTGTGTCGGTAGTAGCATTCCATAATGAGAAACATGCTAAATGGAATGTAATATATTCGTAATTATTCGACGCGACGATTTCACATTCCACCTATTTGATCGTTCAAGTCAACATGTAGATTATTCAGAATTCAAAATACTCCCTTAATTCCATATAGTATTTCTATATGTACGAATCGTTGCGACTTTTATATCTATAACATTATTTAGTTCTAATTAATTCTGTATATATTATTTGATACCTGCATAGAGCATCAATTGCTGTAGAAGTTAATTAATCCATTATATTGATATTTACATTATGAAAAGTTCAATATAAACTTGATCGCTTTGATAAGTTCTTGGTGGAAATATAAGCTTCTGATAAGGATTAAGGTAATTAATATATAGACGATGAAATGTTGCCTTCAAATAATATTCCAATTTGTTGATCTCGAGATCATCAAGCTAATTTAATCTAATTTTTTTCACTGCCACTATACAGGATGTCCCAGATGTCGTGGATAATCCGAAAGTGCGTGATAGAGTAGGTCATTGGTAATCGAAAGAACTCTATATACATATGTGGTTATATTCAGTTCTCTATGGTTCACAAGAAATCGCACAACGCGTCTATTATGGATATGATCGAAAACAAACTGGAAGGATTTCTGGCCCTCCTTTTTTCGAGGCATACTACTGAAGGTTGTACTTTGCTGCAAGAACCATTTCAGTAACATGAATCAGCAGGTCTGTGTTGTAAATAGACATTTTGTTATCAGGTTGTACCTAATTGAAAATTGTTGGAATTTTGAAATGGCGCTTGCAGAAAAGAAGCGTGTCATAAAGTACTCTCCCGTACTTGTAAAAATTATGGAGATTCTAACAAGACATAGTTGGCATTTTTCTACCGGTACAGATCTCTCTCATCAGCTTATTTTGCAAATATATCATATTTCACGGCAAAATAAATATCACGAATTATTGATTGATGCTCCTGATTTTGGATGGTTTAGAAGCAAGCAAGTAGCAGGATTTTCCTCAAGTCGACTGATGCTAGTGTCCGGAAATGCGAGAAATTCTAGTAGCAAAATAAATAAAAATAATAGAATAATAAATCAAAATCCTAACAATTTTTAATAAATTACAACAACATAGATCTGTTGATATTTATGTTACTGAAATTATCCGTGCCGCAATGTAAAACCATTTCGATTATATTCTCAATAGACGAGTTATGCGATTTCTTGGAAAATGCGAAATCCGAAATAACTGTCATGAACCATCGAGAATCGTATAACCACATATGGGGTTCTTTCGATTGCTAATGACCTCCTCTATCACCCCCTTTCAGATTATCTACTAGTTCTGGGATAGCCTGTATACTTCTAAACAACTAAATTTTGTAGATTTATTTTTGATCAATTTCAAACTTCACCCATCATTTCCGAATCCATTAATGCTATCTAATTTCAAGCAAAACTTTTTTCGAAAAAGAAAAAGTATAAGATTAATAGATAATCCATTCTTCAAATTACAGGATTCTCTTTGGTATTATTATTATTATTATGTCGCTCAGAGGCATTCTATTTTGAATTAAAATTAAATAAATGATCTTGTTTTTTCCAATATTTTGCTATAATTCTACAATAAAAAAAAATTGATTGAAAATAGATTAATTATTCGATTGATTTGAAACAACAAAACAAATTGATAATTAAAATAATCATTCTAGTACTCATCTATATCCAGTTTCAATAGACTAACTAAATTTTCAAAATTAATCATTGGTTGTATTTAATCTAGTCAAACTTTACGAAAATAACAAACAGCGGACTGTCTGAAACATTCTAAATGATATTTAGACAAATTAAAATGTTCTCTTCTATTTGTGAATTTACATACAGCATATGCCCATCTCAATTTTATCATTATTATTATTATTATCCGTATATCCATAATTTAATTCAAAATAAATTAAATTTATATTATTCAAAGTAATTCAATTTGTTTATCCGATAATATTTCAATGGAGTCAACCAAGTGTAGTAATGATAGTTACTTTATGTCTAAAGTTAGGAAAATATATGGATAATTTCATCTGTGCAATTAATTTATTAATTAAAAGAAAAAATCGATCGAAACTATTGAATATATATAAATATATAGCTGGGATTTGTTTTGGAAATATACATACAATGATTTTGTTTAGGAAATTCGTCAACGATTTTATTCGCGAACAAACGATGATATTTAATAATTTATCATCAACAACCCAAATAGACTTTGATGAAACAATCGCGACCCCTTTACATTTTACATTTAATTAATTCCTTTTGTGTTAATTAGTAAATAATTACAACAGTTTTAATTATAATCTTGGTGAATTTATAAAAGAGCAACAATCTAGAAGTATATATATATATATATATATATATATATATATGCATATGAGCTGTTCTAACAGAAGTTGCAATCTCCAGAAAATGGAGCTAATCTTTTTTTTTTGTTTTGTTTGTTTATTGTTCAAAAATTTGTATTTCAAATATATGAATCCTTTGAGTCGAATATAAATTACCATGTCAAAAACATTTATCTAAATCATGTAATAGTGCTATAGATCTTATGTTATATATCTATATATATTTATATATACTGAGTTGTAATTTCACATGTTCCTTTACACAGCAGACAACATCCTTATGTATCTCTAAAATTGCCTATTGACTTATTATTGAGGACATAATATGTATGTTTCAATGAATCGTTTGTGGTAGATTATCAGTTAAATCGACACTCGATAGCTCCATCTATTTCGAGAGAAAATCTTTTGTAAAAATGACGGAATTAGAAAATACGAGTTTTCGAAAAAGCTGGATAAAAACCATTGAATACGAAATATACGAATTTTTGTGTCAAAGATTAGAATTCAAATTCGATGTGACATTATCTCAATCGTACAATTCCAACTATATATACACTTCCGTTTCCGGTTGGTTATCTAATTCTTTTCTTTTCTCTCTCTCTCTCTCTCTCTCTATTTTTACCACGATAGACTATTTAATTATTTATTGTCGAACTGGAATTAAATTCAGTTGATAAGAATTAATTGGAAATTGAATTTAGTTCAATATATAGACGAATAATAGAATATTGTCTTTAGAATGTTCCGATATACACATATAGATATAAGTATATATTTTTTTTTAATTTGGCACGTTTCCAGAAACGTGGCATTATATGTTCTTTATTTTATTTCAATCGTTATTATCATTATAAAAGAATATTGCTATATTTAAAATACACATATATGATTATGGTTTTTCTTTTTTTTTTAATTTATTTATTTTCATATTTGTTAATAAAATTTAAATGTGTATATGAGGAAAACGAAAATTGTTGTACTTTTTATGGTTAATAGACTCAGAGGCATTAAATGGAATTTTCTTTAATCGACTATAAAATATATTTTATCTAATAGACTATTTCCATATTTTCTTGGAATAAAATGTATTTCCAAATTATACAAGTAGTTGGTTATATTTGGAGGTGAATCGATTTAATTCATTTAGAAAAATAAAAGGCGGAGTAATTTGACATTATTCATCAATATTTACAATTGAACTTTTCAATTATTTCTTTGACTTGATCGATTGAAATTTTCCTATATATCCATGTTAGAGTTCAACTAATATAGCTTGGAATCTATTCAAACGCTATAAAAATTGTCTATAAAAAGATTTGAGATTCAATTTTGAAGACACTCAACAAAATTGTAAAGTATAACAAAATAATAACAATGAAGAAGAGAATCACTAAATATACAATATGATGAAATATCAAGTAAATTGCATAAAAATTGACAATAGATTAAATTTTTGGGAAATATATATATTTTTTAAACATAGACACAGGACAATAATATTACAAATTCAACTCTCATCTCCTCGTCTTTCTTAATACATATTTGCCATCGTCCTGCTTATTGGTAGATAGATTCACGTTCCATGGAAGTTTCTCCGATTGCTGTCGCAGTCACAAATGTACAACCCCAATAACTAAATTATTAAACTTAAAAGTGTCAAGTTAAGGGTCGTATATAGGGTTGATGGGGCAGAACCTTTCACTCGGTTATTGTCCGGTTTTTTCCTTCTTTTTTTTTTCGTCGTTGTTGTTGAAATGGTATAGGATCGGCCATTGTTATGGAATTGAAAAACAGTTCAGATAGGCAAGTTCTCTATCTTTTCGAATTTACATCTTGTTGAACACGTTTTTGTCATTGATCATAATATCTATGTATATATACTTCTGAAAATATGATATCAAAGGAAATATTAACAATTATTCGTCGAGTTAAACGAATCAAATGATATCGGTTACGTTTACTTTTCGCCCGATTTAACATTCAAATTTAAAATTTACCCCAAATTGTATACAGAATAAGTCTAATAAATTATTAGTTATTATGAATTAACCATTAAACAAAAACCTTATGATTATTGTTTATATAAAGAAAAATGTGTCGCTGAGATTCAACGATTTCCATCAAACAAATCAATCAAAATTAATCTGATAACGTTATTTGTCGGGGGGGGAAGAATCTTTCGAGAAAGAGCAACTGGAATTCAATGAAAAATGATAATTGTAGTTGTAAATTGGACACACTTCGTTCATAGCTATGAAATTTTTGATTTTCAACAAAATCAATGCAAACACCTTCGTTAAGGTGTTGAAAAATTTGAATTTATGATAATCAAATTTTTTGATAGCCTCATTGTCGGTAGAAAGTGAACACAATATTAAAATATAAGATTCCCATATTTTCTAATAACCGGCAGATGAGATATCATCAATATTTTTTTTTTTTCAGGAAAATGAACGAGAGTTGTATTTAAAAAGCAAAATTTCTAAATATTATATCCACATAACTGGCAATATCGTCACAATCACTATAAATAATAAATAATGCCAGTCACTTTTGCAACAAAACATAATGCCAAATCTTAACAAACAATGTAATTCCAGACATTTGATGATCTTATGCGGAATAATATGCTACAATGCTACATTGTGGCACGACATTACTGTAAACATAGAGCATATTGGTAAATAACCAAACATACTCATATGCTATTATTTCTATAATAACATTGCATGTATAAATATATCACACACAATAACGACTGATTGTATCTTTATTCTCAATTACTTTTCAACTATTTTCAAGAAAAACTCGGAAAACCGACTAAAATAGAATTTTCATTCATAAATTCATTCAATAAAAATCCGCATTATTCGATTAGAATCCTTAAAATATTTTTCCTATACAATATTTCCATTTTATTCTATAGAATAATTACGAACTTTTGTTTTGAGTTGATTATTTCGAGATTGCATTGTATATGCAATGGATCAATTGTAAATTTATTAGTCGATGACCCTTCTGTAATTTTCAATAAACAAATATATATATATATATATATATAGTCGTTATATTGTCCAGTTTAGATGGTTATAATAACATATAGTTCGTGAGACTGTAATTTCGTTAATGTTATGACAATGTTAAAAGACAATAGACCCTCATTACATTACCTACTGTAGCTGTTGATAACGATATTGCTACAAGATTGTTATATAGCTATGTTTATTTATCTATACATGTCTATTAAAACTACACGAAACACTGTATCTATTACATCCTAAATAAACATTTAAAACAATATGATTATCTATAAATTTTAATATTGAAGGTTCGCATCTATAAAAAAAAATCAAGAAACAACAACAGAAAAAAGACGAAACAATTTGTTTGCAACTATCTAAAGTCGATAATTCTTGACCGAAACAGTGTACAGAAAGAAAATGAAGCCCCTATTTATATATAGTCCAAGAAAAAGGGTGATATGGGGGTGGAGATTGTGTAAAACAATGAACAAGTGACCTAGTGACCCCGTTCATTCCCCAATGCCTAATGGATAGTTTTTTATTAGAAAACTTAGAGAAATAATCTACCATGAAAGAGTTAATTCATATATAGCTAACTTTAATAGGAAATATATGATACAACAATAGAAGCTTAATTTTTTTCCAATTTTCCTTTAACTTAATTGTCTATTTGTAACTATAAAGTTTGTGAATTTGGTTTGAGTAATGATTAGAAATCTAATTGTTGGTTTTGACATAAATGTTTGTTTGAACCAATTTCTAGTCGGAGAACTAATTAGGAAATTGTTTGTGGCCAAGATTCCTTAGATGTAACTCCTTAGAAGATCTAAAGTAATTGCATTAATTAATGAACAACAAATAATAGCTGACCCATATCAAAAAATAACTAACGATAAAAAAAAATTAATATATCTATATGTATAAACAATTTTCCAATTATTGTAATGGCAACAATTGGAAGTTCAATGTGAAAAAAAAGACTAATAAAGAAAAACAATCGTTCTGACTAAATTCCAACATAAAATTGTACGTTCCTTTTCAGTTCCAACCATCAATTATCGTGTAGAAATTCAGCTCAGATTTAGACTGATAGCCGGCAGCTAACTGAAAGAATGAATCGATCCATGGCGAGAACACCGAATTTCTTCAAGTAGAAACGTTGAGATTATATAGGCAGAAGTACAAAAAAAAAAACTTGTAGGTACCTAATTTTATT
>JAZBGX010001777.1:0-16305 GCA_037414775.1 Zonitis immaculata
TTTAGAAGCTTTCGTTTACTTGGCATTAAATAGATTATCTCCGGGAAATGTCTACCTATATACAGATCTTTCACAATTATATTCCAACACATCGATAAGATTAAGTCCGATTCACACTATATATGTATATTTGCCACTAATAAGCCAGATTCATGTTATTCCATTAGAAAGAAAAACATTACATCTCGACAAGAGATTCATTTTTTTCTAACTCTATAATATTTCATTTTATTAATGATTTAGATAAATATATGCAAAAAAAAAAAAAACAAAAAACAAAACCAACAACTTTTATTATAGAGCGTCGGCGCAATAGAGGCTGCATTTCAGTAAAAACGTTTCAGGAGGTAAACGCCAAATATTCAGTCCACATTGGCGACTAATATCGTCGAGACATTACTTATTTCTATAGCGAAAGAAAAAAGAAATTAACAAAAAACGTCGCCAAATTGTACCGGAGCGCGACTTATCTCTCTCTCTCTCTCTTTCTTTCTAAATTATTAATTATTCAAGTAATTATTCCGAATAAATTGTTAAAGTTTTCCGTTACAATTGATAGTGGAAATTATTGAATCTAGTTGTTGAGTGGACAATATTATTTTAAATTAATTGATTATCGAAGATATGTGACGGACGGTGAGTTTCTTCAATAATAATCGAATTATTTCCTATAATTTAAAAAAAAAAAAAATGGAATTTCAAAAATAATACTTTGATTTAGCAACAAGTGTTTCTTGAAATTACCGGAAAACAGCGAATTTATTACTTTCGCCATATGTTGGTTTTTATTTACGACATACTATAATAAAATTTCTAATAAATTAATTTTCGAATAAAATTCACTAATTTGTTGGAATAATAACAAGACGCGAAAGCGAAAAAATTCCGGTAATTTAACAATAACTTATATAAATATTTGTACATATTTCTTTTGCGTCTATTGGGCATATAAACCAAACAAATTTCGTGTTTATTTACTAATTTATTTTCAGCTAAATCCACACAATAATCGGTCAGTTTATAAGAGAAATGTAAATATAAATTCATGTAATTATCTGATATAAACGATAAACTTTGTTATTCCCACAAAACTACCCATTTTCTCTCTATCTCTCTCTCTTTTTTTTGTTTAAGAAAAAATTACGCCCAATAAAGCTCCGATGTGCACGTTATACAATTTCTATCTATCGTTCGTGGATAGAAACTTTGCTAGAACCGAATCTATAGAAATATGACAACAACAAAAACGTTGTTGTCTCCTTCTTTTTTCCTCCATGGAATAAATTTATTGAGTTTGAACGGCATTATATAACATATTTTATTTAACAATATCATAAGCCTATTTTTTTCCCGTTTCGAAGGATTGTTGTGTATTTGTGGTTTGTTGATGAATCGTTCCAATTTCATTCGTAATTAGACTAATAAATTATATTGTTTTATATTCACCAGTCTATCTAGTTGGAATTTCGAAAATTTACTCAATCGCATCAGTAAAATATTACTGTGTTTAAAATTTATAGTCATTAAATCATGATTATGGATTCTATTTTTTTTTTCTATTTGTAATCCTCAATGGAATATGATAATTTCTGGTTTAATTTTATCAATCTACGAAAAAAAAAAAAAGATGGAATCCAAACAAAGATTTTATAAGAAATGAGAACGAATCAAATATTTACTAAACGGTTTTATTTAATTCATAACTTTGAATTGAAAAAGAAATTGGAATCTTTATGGTCCAATGAGACATTCATTCCATCGATCTACGATCATTCACGTTCCTATAAAATATCCTTATTACCATTATCATTGATTCTACCCGAAATTCGCGATAATTGAAATTTAGTTTGATGAAAATAGAGTGTGACAAAGATAGACTCTAACAAGACCAGCATTATGATCATATATAATCATCATTAGAGGGCTTTAATTTGAATCAGATGCCAATATAATGGAGCAAGGTCTGTAATACGATTTCACTCTCATGTTATTCTTTCTCTTACAATCAGTTCTCATTATTAATTGGAAATAAATTGTTTCCTTTGAGATAATCAGTCGTGTTTCGCTTGATGTAATAAGATTTATAAAATTATAGACGTTATATTCATATCTACGAGGGATAATCGAAAATTAATCATAATAGATACAATAAAATATAATTTATTTTCCAATATAGTCTAATAAGTCTTCAAAGCACTAATTCCTTGGCTCTTCCAAAATGCTTCTAACGCCGAAGAAAGGAATAGAAATCGCTAGGAGCTAGATCTGAAGTAAAGAAGTAATTCGAAAACCGGTACTTCTTATTTAGTCAGTATAGTAAGAGTATGTAATAGTGGCTACGTTCCGACTGTAGGTAGTCGCCTTCACGATACTCATCTTCCATAAATGTTCCGCTCTTGCAACAATGTACAGTGTCAGAGCATGTTTCTACCAAGTTGTCTTTGATAGTAATTCTTTTGGACAGAATAAGTATTTGATGGCGACTTGGACCATTTTTCGTGTCTACTCTGTAACTGCTCGTAATCAAATATGATGGTGAAATTATTTTACCCGTAACTAGTTGAGGTTCAAGCTCCCTATACCTTCCTTTATTAGATTGTCATGAACACTAGAGAAAGGAGATTGCAATATACACATAAGTTTTTACTTAAGGCAGTAAAGTATTTGTGTTTCATTGTTAGAGGAAACACGAAATATAGAGATGTTGTTACGAGAAAAATACATCACTCGTCAAATAAAAGAGCGTGTAAGAAATAAACAAGTGACTTGGATAATTTATTTCCAATATAGTTAGACTAAGCTTCAGGTTCTCTACAGAAAAACGTTAAAATTGCCCCATTGGTGACCAAATTAGTAGAAAAAAAAACCGATTCACTTTATTGCATAACCATAAAACAAAAATAATTTTTCAATGTACAACTGTTAAGGACCGCTGGTATTTTTTGCCAATTATTATCTTATAATAGGAACATAAATAATTTAGTTATAAAACAAGTACATTAATTTTAAAGCGGGCTGTTTTTATTACCATTATAATTGGAATGGTTGAATTGATTTGTTTAAATCAAACGTGCTAGATTATTACATTCGACCATTGTTCTTTCTTTTGTTTGATTATATAATGATATTCAATAGATTTTCAAAATACACAAAATATATACAAGGTGATTCATAGAGAATGATAATACGAGATACATGAAAATACACATGTTTAGAATTGGAATTTAGTACAATTTTTTTTTTCTTTCAAATATGACATTGAAGATTTTATGTTTAATTATAGACTTTATCTGTACAGGGCCTTAGTTACACCCTGTTAATTGAGTTGATCAAAACATATAATGCAACAGTTGCTAAAGTGAGTTGAAAATATAAGAGGCAATTCAATTTTGACATAGAAAAGGTATATAGAGTCTTGTCTGACTCTATCACTATCTTCAATTTTATAGAGGAAAAATATATGGCGCATCCACCAATTTCGCCGTTGGACTGAATTCGTATACTGCCTCTTGGACTTTAGTTGATTACCAAAGTTACAGGCTATGCAACTAATAACCAGCTTATGTATTTAACATCAAACTTATGGATTTGCAACATTCGTGTAGCTCATCCTGTATATTAATTACATAATAAGTGGTGATAATTAAAATAAATATTAAGAGATTCGTTTTGTGGAACGCTCATGGAATTTGTATAAGTAATTTACAATTCTTAATTGAGAAATCAATAAAACATAAATTTCCTAACCAGCACTGGTACAACGATTTGTGATTATTTTGAAAAGTGTCCATTCTTTAATTATAATTTTAAAATCGTTTTTTGTTTGTTTTGTTTATAAGATAATGAAACATACAACTACCCACTTTCGTTTTTCATTTATTATTATTATTTTTAATGAAAGAATAAATCATAAGGCTATGGACAATGTTCGTAATATTGTTTTTACTTCTAAATTTATTCAGTGAACGCAAGGTTTCAAGTGATGTGACAAATTGTTGTTGAGGGAATTTCTGAAATTCTGTTAAAAAACTTGTTACTACACATTTCTTAATACAAAATCAAATTGTTGGGAAACAAACTGTAATTTTTAAATTAACAAGATTCGAACAGTTGACAAGATTATCGTCTTTCCAACAAATTCTGTTCGTAAACTTTTATTTATACTATAACGAGTGTATCACGGTATTTCATCTACCAATTGTTAGCTTGTTCCAATCACTATATTCTAACCTTACAAATGTTAAATTTAAATACTCGAAAGCTAAACTATACGTTCTCTATTGCATCGCTAACTACCAGGAGAATTAGCGTGATACACTCGATATACAGCATGTAAAATATGTCAAAAACAGTGAGAGTAGTACGTATCGTAATTTGCTAAAGTAAATAATTAAATTCTATTTAAATTGAGTAAGTTGCCATCTACTTCCGGTATTACCGGAAATATGTCAGTATTCCAAAATTTTTAAATATAGGTTTTCTCTAATCAATCGATGCATGTTCGTAGCGGGACAGCCTGTAAAATCGTGTTATTTATTGATCGAAATTATTTCAAATGTAATTTTCGATTTTCCGTAATTGACAGTAATTTTCAAAGGATCCTTTGTTCGAGAACATTCTTTCTTTATGAATAGATTTCAATTTTATATGTTGTATCGATAATATAGAATTGAGAGTTCCATCAACAAAAATCTCGAATTGGTTTTTGTTATTTGATCAAACAAGTCAAAGTATATAGGATGGACCTTTTTTTACGTTTGTTGTAATACACCTGATCGTTATATAGTAGAGGAATTCTATATAAAAGTATCTTTCGTTGTTATATAAATGATTTTTGTTTATTCTGCTGACAAATAGAGTTTTTGTAAAATCTATCTACGGGGTGGTATTCTATAAGCTATATTTACCTAACAAACAATTTTGGTATGGACTAATCCATATCCAGCACAGTTATTATAAATGAATACTTCAGCACCAGTTTGCCATTCGTAAAAATTACTCAACTACGCAGCAAATCCATAAGATTCGCTAGGACCAAAATAGATGAAGACTTATCTAGTTACTACTCCATTAAGTTTGGAATACCACAGAACTGTGTCTTTGGGCCACTATTGTATATACTGAACACGACAGAGCTACCAACCAAATATGAGAACTTTGCCATACTTATGGCAATAAGATAAAATACAAATATGGCTTCGGAAATGGAAAACTGAAAAAGATTTGGCTATATGACGCAGAAATTTTGGGTTGTGTGAGCAAATCAAACAGGAAGCGTTTCGAAACTACTTCGAATGGTAAGTATTGGGACACCATGGTAACTGTCCAATCAAATTTTTGGACAAAAACTACTATTACTGTCCATGCAAGTTGAAGAAACTTATTAGCAGATCTAAAGAGATGTGGGGAAGATCTTTCAACGCCCACATACATTTCAATACTATGATGAAAATATCCGGTTTAATCGAAGTTCATAGAAACTTGGCACTTATGTGCGATGCAACAAACTTATATACATCGATAAGGTCCAACTTCTCTTTATATTGTTTCCAAAGTGTTTCCGTTCTTTTTTTTTTTTTTCGTCCAATAGGAACATCAATTGTGGAAAGTTTTTTTCTTTCCGTTATATTTTCTACATTATATATTCAAATTATTCCGATGTTGAAATTTTGTTTCGAACGACTACATCTAAACAACAAACAATAAGGAAATCTACTATACAATATCTCTCTCTCTCACTCTCTCTCTCTCTTGGTTCATATAAAATTTCAAGCTTTCGATAACGTATAATTTTCTTCGAGTTGTAAAAACTCTCTAAAATATTCCTAAAACAATAATAATAATAATAATGATAAAATTAATGTATCCAAAACAATAATAAGTTATTATTTGTTTAGGTTTTGAAATTATAATTTAAATCTCTCGGCACGTAATTCCACCAAATTCCCATCACCATACCCAAAAATTTTCGATTCAATTAATATTCAATTGAATTCGGACACAAACTTAAAACAATAAATGTTATTGTTATCAGTACTATATTGTCAGTAGGGGTGTGCTGGATGGGGTGGTGCAAGCCGGGATTTTCGGCCAAATTGTTTTTCTATACGAAAACATCAGAGCTACCGTTTGACTCCTAGTATGTACGACAAAGATTATTGTTAATCAATTAATTCTTTGAGATCCAACAGCGGTCCATCGGGCGTCGCAGTGGGCCAACACGCCCTTAATTGTCAGAAATACTGATTGTCAATGGATATTTTGTGTTTAAAATCCATCAATGATATTTCGAAAGCACGCTTTGCTACCATCAATCGTAAATATACCATTTGAAACAAATTTAAAGTATCTGTGATTCAGATAAAATTGAAATATTCTTCCGGACATTGTATGATAATTTTTGTTTTGTTTACAATTTAACGATTTATCGATTAAATCTTATGTACGTATACATTAACTGAAAAATTGCTGAAATTCATAGCCATTATATTCTCAACAACCTATTGACCTAGTTCTGTTCTCTGGTCTTTTATTATTACAAAAAAAAATAAATAAATAATTATAATTATAGAAGATATTTCGAGAAAAAATAATCAGCTGTACATAAGACTGTAATGTACATACAGCACAGCTCAAGTGGCTTATTTGAGCCCCTTGTGCTTTGTCTTGGTTGGTAAGAATTGCAAACGAGCCAAAGAGCTCAATAGAATTTGGATTGTTGGTATTATACATTTTATATTTACAATACCCAATACAATTTTGATTTGTTCTCGGCAAGGTTTCTTATAATCTTTGAACAACTTTACTACAGTGCCGGATGGTTCAATTGTATTGAGCTTCGATCAACAACAGTTTGTAAATTTAGACTCGAATCCAGTTAGTAAAAAGACACTTGTTCAGCTTGTTTTTCGCCTATTGTTGTTAAAAAAAACCCTTATACTGTCCGACTGTCCACGTACAGACCGTTCATGGCCCATTTACTTACCACCCATGTACGAACCATGTTCAGATCTCGCATACTTCCCGATTATTTGGGATTCTAGAATAAGTGATTGATCGATAATCAAATGACCTATTAGACTATCAAGGAATATTTCAATTTGAAATTGAATTTAATTAAATTTCCAGACAAGCCCCGACTTGTGAAAATTGTTGGCTATAATTTTTACAATTTAATTAAAATGTTTCACAGTTCACTTTTTTCTATCCACAGTAAAATTTATAGCACATGTACACCAACAATAATAGTTTTATAGTACAATAGTTTATCTTTTGTCGAGTAAAAATCTGATAAAATCATCCCGGTAGATGGTTATATATCGGTATTGGTAATATAAAGAAAAATTGTTATTGATAAAAACTTCTAACATAATAAATAGAAAAATTAAATTTACAAAATAATGTCAATATTTATTTATTTTATTTGTTTAATGTAAATATTTATATTGGATTTTTCTACTGTTTTATCGAATTGTTATAAGAAAAAAAAAACCATCCCCTAACCATAAATGATTTATCTATTTATTTGTTTGTTTATTTTTATTATTTGTTGAAACATATTATTCAGTTGATAAGAATTATTGCGATCTGAAAACTTTTACTATCCACAAACAAATAGCTACTTTCGATAGAGTAAGAGTTATTATTATTATTATTAGATCCGGTTTGTTTAGAGGAAGCTATAATCTCCGGAAACGATCAATCGAAATTAATTGAATTCGACGTATGAAAGCCTCTATATAAGCAAGAAATTTTTCATTACAATCCGTAAATTTACACAAATTGCAAATAGTTGCTAATACCAAACTCTACATCCAATTATTGATTGCATTCATTCAATCTGAAAAGAAAAGGCTAGCAACTCTAAAGCTCTCACCATTTACGGGTGAAAAAAAATCGTGTGAATAATACACATTCATTGATTTGAATACAAATAGTCAAGAGAAACACGATGTCAGAGCGTCATTTAATACGTCTACCTAAAATAAAATGGGTACTAACAGCACAAAGGCCGACTTTGTACACAGTGCCCCTGGATATTCTACAGTTGCATACTCGTGTGAGGAGTTTGGGGTTGGCAAAATATTCACAGAGGACAAGCAGGGCGAACGACAATCGTCTATGCAACACGCTGGAGAGTATTTGAAAAAAATCGAGGACTTTGTTTTAAGCTGAGATCACATAATGTAGAGTTTAGAGGATCCTCAGCAATAAACTCGACATGAACGAATTATTATCATTTAATGAGCAATTCTTGATTATTACCAAGCTTTTCCGGATAGATCCTGGGCTTGATTGGTGACAACGGACGATACGTGGATCCATCAATTCGGTTGTATGATTGGACAATAACCGTTGACTTGACGAGAGTCGTAAGTCTGGCACGAAAGTCTATCCCAAGCAATGGTTAGTGTGGATTACTAGGAAAAAGGAACCTCTATTATCGGCTCTTAATACACTGATCAAATAAGAGGAGTGCGGTTATTCATTCAGTTGGGTAATTTGTTACGCCGCACTCGTGCACAAAGCTGCCATTTGACAAACAAGTTTAACTCTTAGCGATGCATTTCAGCAGGATAAATATTGAGATTTTTCAGGAAATTATATTTTATCTAATCACTCCATATACTACACACCTAATACAAATGTTACATCTACAGTTCATAGATGGAACTTTAAAATTGGAATACAATTTGGCAAGTGTTTACACAAAAGCGTCAATAAGGTACATACTCTCTTCCATTAGTGAGAAATAATTTTTCTATTTGTCTAACGAACTATTGCTAAAGTGTGTCAAAACCTAAAAGGCACTTCAATTCTACGTAGAAGAGGTACTCTTGTGTATTTATTCATCAAATTCTATCGTCTCTTCAACTATTTACCTTTCAAATGTTTAATTTTGTAATGTGTAAACGCGTAGCGCATCCACCAATTTTACACAAATATTTTCTTATTTATTCTGATATTGTAGAAGGACTATTTACAAAACTTTCCACAAGTCAGAGACAAGACACACTGAAGACAAAGATAGAAACACTCAGTTGAATTGACGTAATGATTTTCAAGTCACACCATCAGAGTGTAACACAACACACTGTTACTTCAATTTTAAATTTCTCATCAATTTCAGAAATGCAGCAGTATTATGAACTTTTAAAATTGATGAGAAATTTGCAATTAAAATTCCAACTACGAAAACCCCATAACTTGCAATATTTCTATAAGGCATATTGAGATATATCGTCGTATTTTGGAGTGTAGGATTCCCAGTCTAGAGATTATCCATTCATGATGAATCAGCCTGTATAGAATTTGAGTCCAATTAATTGAGCCGCAAAAATATTTATTCAATACTCGTAACTGTATTATTATTATTTCTAGTTGATAACATCAAAGTTTTGTTGATAATTATCGCTAATCGTATTTATTTCGATAGAATTAATAATAAAAATATATTGATGATGGAACTAATTTTCTATTAAACTCATAATCAAATGTTTGATTTAAAAACGGTAAAGATAAAGAAAACCTAAGGATTTATGAATATTAATTAAATTTTCTATATCAGCAATATTATAATTGTATTAGAAATGCTACTGTTCCAGCCAGAGTCCAGTTTTACAATATTCTGTTTATCTTGTAACGTTATATTCCCCCAACAGAAACAACCATTTGAACCAAAACAACTATAGTACGTTATAAATTGTGGCAGGCATTTAAACAACAGAAATTATGACCTGTCGCCTACTAATAAGCTGAATTCTAACGATTTTTCTTTATTATACTGGCCTGTTTATTTACAATGATAACATAATTGGTTTAGTCGATATTACAGTGTTCCATTTATTTTTTTACATAATTGTTTAATGCCAATAGTTTAAGACAATGCAATTAATAGCGGCCCTTCTGCTGCAGCTACGCACTTCTTTTAATTTGAAAGTACTGTAGACTGGAACTTTACGCGGCAGTAACGCACATGTACCGCACATATGGGTATACAGTTTTAAAGGTACTATAAAATCGACGAAGTAGTAAAGTACCATCAATAGGCGGCGCTACAAAGCGATGCTGTCCAACTTAATTTATCTTGAGACGCAATCGGTTACGTCGGAATGACCGTTGTTGTCAACAGAATGGCTCGCCACCATATGTTCGTTGAATCGTTGATTTCACGAAATAGTCCGATTGCTCTGCCGCTTTGGACTATTTTCTATGTGACTTTATCAAATTATTGAGTTAGAGCAATACTATTGGTGAATCAAAATTTGTCGTACCATAATCGCTAAAGCTCGGAAAGTGCGCCAATGTGATGAAAAAATGACTCGTGCGGATCTGTACAATCTCCTAAATAAAGCAATCGTGTTTTGTCATTTAATTTTCAAGTTAGGGCATTAAATTCGTATTACGTGAATTTTTCCAATTGTAAAATAAAATAATAAACGGAAAATAGATCACTATGGAAATTAAAGAAAATATATTAGTTTATAGCCTCGCATTAGAAAAACGATTGGCAGAGAACACTCTGTATATGGATATGTTGGAATTATGGTGATATAATCGCAGTATGAGTGATCCTTTAGAATCGTTCATCTTTTCTTTATAGTTTTTTTTGTTTTTTTTTTTGTTTTGACGAAACGAAATTCAGAATACGGATTGAAAATAAATTGTTCAACATAGAAAAATAAAAATAAAACAACCAACAAAAGAAGATTTTGATCGTTCCTACTATAAAGCTAGTAGAATAACAAAGATGGGGCAAAAAAAAAACACTGTATAGACATATAGACACACACACAAAAAATAAATAAATCTTGCTCCAGATTTCATTGTAATATATTCTGAGCGTTCAATTTACCCAAATCAAAATTCAAATACAAAGACATCTATCTACATATGTATATATATATATATATATATACATACAGTATACGTACATATATATGATGGAAACAAATCATTTTAAACAATGCGAAGGAAACCCGGGAAACAAACAATTAAAACACAGACCGGTCGCACCGAGCTATAATAAAATTTATTCTTTTCCGCCGTATGTACGCACCAAAGTCCGGAATATATATATATACAACAATTAAATTTTATATGTCTGTTTGTATAGAATGCACGGTATACACACAGGACGTACTTTAACGTACGTACCACGTACGTAATTTCAAAATCGAAACTCTCAAAACCGTCCGTTTGTTATATAGAAGTACGAGCGAACTCATAAATACTTTCCTATTTGGAACAATGTTTCTGTACAAGATTCTTACAATGTATACGTTAAAAATACGTCCTGTGTGTAAAAGTACGTTGTGTGTGTCTTGTGCCTTAAGGAACGTTGTGAATTGTTCGCTTGTTATACAAATATAATAATAAAAACAGAACTTCCGTATTATTATTTTCTGTGTCCTCAAAACTGGTGTAATAATAACGTTTATTTGAATTGACTGACATACCAAAAATCTATATCGATAAGTTCTTTTATATGAAATCGCGTTTCTATGTTCGGTTCACAAAAAGTTCCATCCACTTGTCTGAAATTAAAGGAGAAATACATAATAAAAATAAAAAAAAGAAATACCACTTTTCGTGAAAGCCTATATGAATTACTTTCTTCGATCTTACTAGCGGAATATTAAAAAATTAAATTAAGATTGCACACGACCTTTCAATAAATTGCAATATAAGACAGTTTCTAAAATAGCATAACATATGTATAGTCGGATCAATGAAACATTGCATTCACGTCATGTTCAGTTGCACCAAGTTACGACAAAAAGTTTGCCATACTTCACAGCTTCATCTAATTGAGACGTATGTCAATTTTTTGTGTAGTAACTTAGTGCCTGGATAGAGATATTTGTGATTTCGCTCGCACTTATATAAAGAGATATAGACAACGGACTCAAGACGTGCGTAAAAATACGTTGTGTGTGTCCTGTGCCTAAAAATGAAGTAAATTCAAAGATTTATTGTTCCGACTATATCGATAATAGGAATATAAAAAATAAAAGAAATTCTGAAATATATAAAATGTAAGTTATGTTCGAATCGTTATGGATTTCAATAAATGTTTGTGGATATATCTGGAAAATTGAAATGCAATTGAATTTCGGAAATCGACTTGATAAAAAAAAAAAAAACAAGTCTGAGAGAATTATTATTAATAGAGGAAACTTTAAAATCAATATTATATAAATGGAAAGTTGAAATATTAAGAAAATAAATATACAGGATGGTACATTTGACCTGCTCTTTTTTGGGATTGTAATTTGCTCCAAAACTTCAAAAAAATAACGAATTCGCTATATTTGAGTTGCGGTAAATGTGAATCAACATGTAAGCACGAGTGGTTCATCGTTAGTTCCAGAAATATCGTGATTAAATCTACTAATTGTAAGAATCATACACTATTTCAATTATCATCCTTACCATGTTTCGGTTCACTAAGAACTCGACCAAAATGATCATGACTCTCATGTATAGTAATTTTGTTGATTGGTATTGGAAAAAAATGGCGAAAAATTTAAATTATTCATTCTTTTTACGGATAAAGTCAACTTTACAAATCACGGGCAACTGAATTTTAGATTTATGCACTACTGGGATACGAAAAATCCCCACTAGATACGACAGATTGCTGTAAATCAACGACTATGATCTACAAACGTTCAGTATAGGATGCTTGATAATAAAATAATTGGTTCATTTTTTATTGATGGAATAAAGTATCGAATGACGATTTTCCATATATTATTGGAAGTTCGATGGTAAAGATTGAGAGTATCCCAACCGATGCGATGGATTGAATGTAACCGAAACCGCTCGGATTAACAAACAAGTGCTCTTAATTACTCATAACGTGCTCGATTCAAATCCACAATTGGTCACAATATCAATTAATAGTTTAATTATTTATTAATAATAAGAAATACAATTTTTTGTCGTCTGTTACGTTAAGCATTGAGCTTTTCTTAAATTTTTATATCGAAAAAATTGCTCACTGTTTGCTCATCCATTGTCAATAAGTCTATTATTTATCGTTAATTCATAGGAAATTATAATGCGTGATGAGTTTATTCATGTACATGCTTATTGAAGTTAAGTCAGCAAACAGTGAGCAATTTATTTGAGAAAAAATTTCGAAAAAGACTTTATTGTTTAATTAAGTGCACTTATTTACCGATCTAAGCAGTTCCGATTCCATTCAATTATTTCGTATGAAGCTAACTTAAAGAAAAGTTGTATTAAACAGAGTACTCGAAACGCCTGAAAACTTGAAATAAATAATGCTTGTATCAGTATTACTTCCAAAGTTTTAGAATCTACTCAGCTATTAGTGAAGACGCGAAAAAAATCCTCCAGAACAGAGTCTCTAAAATTCTTGTAGTCTGATCGCCCCCTTACTGACAAACAACGGGATGGAATGGATTGGAACGGAGCCGAAATTTTCTGCCCCTGCACATCAATGCGGAATTTAACAGCAAATTTAATTTCGAGATATTAGCAAAATTGTCGAAATGAAATCGTCAGGCATAAATTTATTTCTAGGGCACAGCGGATCATTCGAGAAATTCACTCAGCTACTAATCCAAGCAATTTCTTTCTGTCCCTTTCCTTTCCATTCCGAGATAGTAGGCATGCTGCTTTTCATAGACTTCATCCTACAAACCAAACCTCGTCTATGTAATAAATTAGTTATTTGAATGAAAGCGAAAAGTTGGGTGGTGTGAAAAATTCTATCGTGGATCACTGGCGCAAGCTACGTGCACGCCTCAGGCCATTGTAAAATGCCAAAACTTAAATTTTAGAGTTGCAATACTTTTGGAAATGTTTGACCTTATTAGATTAAATAGACCAACCGGTGTTGTATTTATGGAGTGTAAAGGGAATGAGGAACTTCTCTATGTTAAAAAGTTTGGCCCAAAATGAGGTGTCTAGGTGGCGGCACAATAGATTTCTGGGAGAGTTTGAAAGAAAGTGATGACCGTCATTAGAATGAGACAGACGTTAAACAAAAGAATTGAGAATCGCCTACCAAAATGAATATAAAAATTCAAAATTATATAAAATATTGATAAAAAAAATTGAATATGAACAATTTATTAGATCTAGTACTAACTTCACTTTGTTTACAAGCTCCATGAAGCGCTAGCTTCATGTGCATCTACAAGTCATCCAGAAATCTACACTAGCGACCTCTAAATACCCCTTTTTGGAAATTATTTTCTCAATTTAGTCTCGTAAGAGATGTTGCTGCTTTCCTCTACACTCCATAGTTGTATTGATGTTAGAAACTGAATGTTTCCGTTGAAAAATCAAATAGAAAAATTAATCTAAGAAAAATTAACACTATAGAAACGTTTTCTTTTACATCAAGTTTTATCGTTAAATCGTGGAATAATAATCCACAGCATAAAATCGATTCAACATAAAATAGCAATATTTCCCATTATTTTTTTTTATATCTTCCTTTTTGAAACAAAAGAACAAAATATATTATACACACACTTACATAATTTCACTTTAGTTTCACTCCATACAATAAAGATGATTGATATTCTCAATAAAATATCGTAGATTTTTATTAACAATTCGTATCCATTTAGTTTTCCGAAATGATTTGCCATTAGAATAAAAAATTATTGGTAGTTTCATTGAAACTACCACGGTGCTCTTTTATTTTTTCTTTAATTTCTAGAAAAGCAAAATTCGTATTTTGATTATAATAAACATTTTTTGTTTAAATAGAATTTAAATTTAGAAACTGCCTGTTTATATCTCAATGTGTTTATTTGAGAAAATGTATTCAACATACACGAAAATAATATCTCTACTATTATTGCCCGAAATAAATGTTACTTAAAGATAATTCTTTGAATATACAGAATGGTCCGCCAGAGGCTCTCCTAGTCTTGTAGAAACTCTGGCTCTAGTGGAGGGGAAAAAATTGCACTCGAAGATCTAAAGTTTGGGGAATCGTTTCAACGTCTAAATTTAGATCATCAAGTCCGTTTTATTTTTTTGCATCCACTAGAGCCAGACTTACAAGACCAGGAACGCCTGTGATGGACCAGCCTGTATAAAAGATACGAGAAAACATTAATTGAGCTCAACATATTTCTCTCTTGAGTACCTACTTTGAATTCATTCTGTTATTTTATGCAATATTCTATATAATGGCGCTCATATACATATATATGTATATGTATATTTCGAGTGAATGGCGAACGAGCACAAATTCAAACTAATCTTCAATTATATAAGCTGTGGATGAAAGACAAACAACTGTACGGAAGGTTACAATTCGTTTTCGTCTGCTATATCGTTCATATGAGTAATTGAAGACAAACAATTGATAATGGACGAAAACTAATTGATTGGATTTCTTTGTGTATATTGCTATATTATAGAAATTGAGCCAGCTAACATTTAAGTTTATCTAACAAAAATCCAATAACAAAAGTACAAAACAGCTGAGTCTACGATTATTTGAATGATATCATTCGCTATATAGATTTGTGCTCAATTCTTTTATTTAGGTTAACTCATCACAAATTCAAGACAGAATCATATTGTTGTAAGAACATCTTCTATCTAAATGCAATACATGTATTTTAGTTGTACATTTCGGGGGATAATTGACTGGTCTATGACATTAAATTACTGGTTGCTTCTTGTTATTGCAAAGTGTTTCTTTCGAACAAACGTAAATTATAAATTGCCAAATCAAGCGATTGACCAATTTAAGGAATTACGATATCATCATATGATGGAGTAGGGGAGGCATATCGAAACTTTCATCAGTCGATAATAATTTGATTCAGAGATGAATTAGAATTTTAGAAAAATTGAGCTCGAATAATTATCGAAAATCCAAAATACAGATAACAATCATTGCTCAGGGCACACTAGAGACCTAAAAATTTGGCTCTATGGTACTTTGTCACCATGTAACTAAAATATGAGGTGGTACTAAATTAATTTTTTGAGAGCGCCTAAAGCTAACTTTCCTGAGTCAGTAAGTCTAGTGCCATCGCTGAAGAAGTTGTGGACTAGTTTAGTTTTGGTAGATCTTTTTGCATACGGTAGTGAAATTCTGCTTTTTGCTTGGAACAAGTGGAACAGAATTTCTTCAAATGTTTAAAGCGGCTTCCAAAGTCGTTGCTAAAATAAAACTTAAGTGTCTGAGTGGTTTTCTTCTTCCAAAAATGGTGAGATGTCGACTACTGACGAATCTCGTTCTGGTCGTTCTTCCATATCCCGAAAAATCCGTGAAATCACCAAGAAAGTTCAACGGTG
>JAZBGX010001778.1:0-16299 GCA_037414775.1 Zonitis immaculata
ATAGAATTGCATTGCATTAAGGTGAGTTCACACTCACGCAGGAAAGTTTGCTTGTAAAATGGAAAGTAAGTTGAGAATTTGAATAATTTTGATCGCAACTATCAAAGTCCTAATAGTACAATTTGTTGAGGTTTACAAAAAAGACACCATTAACAAATTTTCATTAGAACATGGAAAACTTTTGTACCCAGACTGTATAGTTGTTATTATAGAAGATTCATATTTGAGAGGGTATGGGCGGAGCTAAGTCTTAGAGCCTTCCGCTCACTGCACCTCACAGAAAAACCCTACTTAAAATGTTTTAAGGGTGAGGTGCGGTGTGTAGAGGGCTCAAAAAATTAGCTCCGCCGATACCCTCTCAAATGTACATTATCTATAGTAAGAAAGAGAGATTACAGACGGTGGTACAAGGCTGTCATTCGTCGAACAAGACGAGAGAGAAAGAAACAGTACAAACGGTTAAAATAATTGATTGAAATTAAACGGAAAACTTTCATAAGCTAAATCTCTGGTCGTAACAAACACAGCCGGAACGGACAATATAATAGTAATTAATGGACGTCACAACAGTAGTTCTTGGTTATAACAAAGCACTACAGAAAAGGACAATACAACGGATTCTTCAGTTGTCACAAGTTACCGTGAAGAGTAACGGGCAAGATACACAAAACGTACTTTTACTCACATATTACATGATTTTAGGTAGAAGAGGGTTGTTTCAAATGAAGAAAATACAATCAACTACAAGGTATACAAAAAAATTATTATCTCAACGGACGTATTTTTACGCACGTATTTTCACGTGCGTATTTTTACGTACGTATTTCCATTTGAAACAACGTTTCTCTAAAAGATTTTTGCAGCGTACCTGATACGTCCGTAAAAGTACGTTTTGTATGCCTTGGCCGTAAGGTTAAGCTAAAATCTGGTTATAATAAGTCACAGTAGATGTTGAAAGGATGGAAAAAGTGCTAGTACAGCAATCTTCAACTATCATTTCTTGTTATCGTGTGTGATAGGATAGGCCTAATACGATTGACAGTGCATCTTTGGTTTTTCTCGTCAGTGGACTTGAGGCCGTCGAACATCAGGGTTTGTTACAATTGATTTCACTGAATGATTGAATACTCTATTTCAATAATAATTGCTGAAAATTCCGGTAGAGATGTTCCTCGAATATAAGACATAATAACGTCAATTCCATGATAATCATAAAAAAAAATAACTGTATTGGGTTGGTGCATATAAAAATGGCGATTGCTCAATATTATACAACAATGGGCACTCGTTCGCGTCTAACCGTACTCTGATTTGTTTAGTTATGTTATTGTAAGCATAATAGTGCATTTATCTATCATTTCATAACGTTCACGGAATTTTAATATTTCTCATTATTTAATTATTTTGTATTGTCTTTCACCATGGATACTCAAAAAATTAGAGTTATCATATTTTATGAATTCAAAGGAGGATTAAGTGCTAGGGAAACGACAAAAAAAAAACAATAATAAGAGTTAAGGGAAAATACAATTTCAGAAAGGACTGTGAGAAATTGGTTTCGAGAGTTTCGTTGCGGAAGAGAGAATTTAGAAAATAAACCTCGCGGACGACCTTCATGCGTACTTGTTCTGCAAGTTTTGAAACAATTAGTAGAATCTAATAAGCATAAAACCACAGGAGATTTTGCAAAAGAACTCGTCGTCCATCATACAATAATTGTACGAGGGCTGAAAAAAATTGGTAAAGTAAGAATAAGCAAAGCCGTTTCACCATTGCATCTTCTCTTTACCATCGACAAAATACTGAACCTTTTCTTGACCGTATAGTAACAGGTAATGAAAAGTGGGTGCTTTATGATAATAAACTAGGATCTGCATCATGACTAGATAAGAGTGAACGTACCTGTGTAGCTCCAAAGCGCAAACTTCATACTCGTAATATTATGCTTACTGTATGGTGGCCACAAAACGGCGTTATTAACTACAATTTTTTGTTAAGAAATGACTCCATGACAGCCCAAAAATATTGTGAAGAACTCGAGAAGATGCATGAAAAATTAACAAAAAACAGCCAAAGTTAATTAATAGAAGTGGTGTAATATTGTTTTATCGTTAATATAATGAGTTGAAATATGAAGTTTTAACACATCCACCGTACTCGCCAGATCTCTCTCTAACAGATTTTTATATTTTTAAAAAATTTGAATTGTTTTTGAGAAATAAGCAATTTAAAACTGATCAAGATGTAAGAAATGCTTACCGTGAACTTATAGATTCTAGAAATGATAATTTTTCCATAAAGGCATCAATGCTTTAGTAGATCGTTGGTTGTCATGTATCAGAGCAAGTGGTGATTATTTTGATTGAAATAAATAATTTAAGAATAAAAAAATATGTCTTTTTATTATCCTATCCATATCGGCGATTTCATATGCACCAACCCAATATATTGTTTCTGGAACTCTGAAATAAAACGCCGGATTATAATTTAAAATTTGTTAGATTTTCGAATAAAATATCTATACAAGAAAAACAAATATTTCAAAGACTATACATATAAAAAAAATATTTATTCTAAACAATTATTTTTATCAAATTCACAAAATTGAGCCGAAATATTTATTTAGATTGTTAGCCAAGGCAGTGTCTTTTTCCATCCAATTTTCTATATTTTCAAACAACATAATACATAAAAAATATAACAAGACTACAACAAATATACAAATAATTATTACATAGATAACATGGTTGTTTATTATTATCATTATTAATAATAATAATAACAATATTATTTTAGCATTACTGCGGTAACAGTGTTTGTTTTGAATAACGCCTTAGTTACACACAAGAATTTTCCGATGTCTATTTTATTGATGTTCTTTCGACAAGATTTGTGTAACGTCAGTAAAACAGACATTTGTAAAACGATGTGTGTGACCCAGACGAAAAATGTAAATAAAGAAAAATCAAATTTCCCGCTTATTCTTTCTGATAGTTTGTAAATCTCTCAGCAGTTGGTGTCTTTGTACGAAAATTCAAGTTGTGGGAAACATAAATTGTACCTATAAAAATTTGTACCGAATATAAAAAATAAAAATAAAATATAATAATAATGATTAATCGAATCAACCCTGTATATTTACAAAAATCATGAGCATTATATAGATTTTTTATTTGGCAATAAATGTGGATAAATCGGGAAATTTGAAACCATTGAAACTATTAAAATTTCGAGTTGATGTCGTTGGTGATCGTTGAATCTGTTTTGCACGTATTTGTCGTTGTTGTTGTTGTTGTGGTGGTGGTGGTATCAAATCACTAGTCAATTGTGATGATACTGATGGTCCATTATTACGCAACAAAAAGCCACATTGTGCTGTACAAACATCGTCACGTAGTATAATATCTTTGGACCATTCACGTAATAATTGTGCACAATCTGTTACTCTCAAACTAGCACATTGACCCTAAATAAATTGTAATTAAAAATTCAGTAAATAATTGATTGAATAATAAAATAGAGATTTACCCCTTCGGCTGTACAAATACAACTAGTACATGGAGTAGGGAATGCTGATTCACCAACTTGTACATGTCGATCACCAATTAAACAACCCGGTCCAGTATTATGACGCCACATTTCCAAATTTATCGTTGGTAATGATCGGCATGGTACACGTGGATTCAAGAAATTCGATGGTAAATCAAATGCCGCCCGTTGCATATCACCATTAATATCTAAATTATCACAAATCAATTTAGCTAATGTTATTTTCCTTATTTCAGCTAATTGTGGTTCAGTAAAACGTATCGATGGATCGTTGGTTTCATACCAAAAACGATCACATTTACGTAATTGCCGGAATTGTATTGATATAATACAAGCAAATGTTGGACCGACTAGACCACCTTGTAATGGTCGTTCACTCATACCACCTGGAAATAGATCGATATCGTCGACAGTGGCATAGATCCGTTTGAAACGTTGTATAATTTCAATTGGTATTTCTCTAGCTAGATCATCGAATGTAGTTGCACGCTTCAAATTACATAATGCACGATAATTATTATATGATGGTATGCCATGGTCGCGTCCTCTTTGTATATTTAATGATATCAAATCAACACCGGAAAATGGTATTTTACGATCTTCGAATAAATGATTTGTTACTTCGCCAGTTATAAATTGATCCAATGTTTCCATCGGTGTTGACACTAAGCCTCTGGCTAGTTCATCAATCATTCCAGACTAAAATAAAAAATTAAAATTAACTTTATAGGTATTATAAAAAAAAACATGCATTTTCTAGAGTGTGACTTCAGTTTTCAGAATTTTAGAAACTGTAAGAGATACGAGATCGATTAAATTGAAGCAAAGTTGCGCAATAGAATTTTGTTTCTATTTTGCGTCTATAGGCTCCAATATGGACGCCATTTGGGTTACTTACATAATGAGGTTTTTTATAGCACCCGAATTTCTTTATGCAACCCGTTTTTTTATCTTTTGAGGTTGGTAGCCTCCTATGATATACTCACAAATCAAACGTCAAATCAAGAAAATACATTGATTTTGACAGTTTTTGTTTATTTGAGCAACTGCAAGATGGCTGACAATAAATTCCTTAAATATAGCATCCCGGACGTCGAAAAAACTGATCACATTAATTGGAATTTCTCAAGAATATTTTATTCCATATCTTTTACTGTTTTGAATTTCATCAGTAAATATACAGGTTTTTCACGATGGCTTGACGCGGAATACTTCAATAAATTCTACAATATATTTGTAAAGTAATTACCTGTAGCATTATATCAGGTCTGAAGAAACCATCGCGAAGTAAAATTGGTGGATCTATAATTTGATATGTCGGACTTAGTCTTGGCAGGTGGGGCCTTAATAATGAATGTCCAAAACGGAAAGCAGCTGTAGCGAATTCAGTCAATATTGCCGGATTACATGTTGGATTATATTCTTTATAATACCCTTGAGGTAACAACTTCAAACCATATAAATTAACAGCATTCCAACTCAATAATCTTGGTAAGAATTCATTGTAAGATATATGTTGCATTTCAGCTATTATGATCCTTCTAGTATGTTCAAATAATTTCTCATCATCCCAATGTGGATTCATATGTTTCAATTGATTAGCTATACGATTATGTTCACGCATTAAAATTGTATGGATTACTGTTAAGCCGGGTTGTTCGGATGCACGACCATCGCCACCAATAAAACATAAACCGGATTTAGCTCGACATTCTGGATGATGGTCGCTTTGTGGTAATAGATCTTTTTCGAAACGTTGCCGTTTCGTACAATTCATCTGTCCATCTATACCTTTCAAATCCCTCAATACACAATGATTCTCACCATAAACTTGTGAAGCATCTAAAAATGCTGTATTCTGATTGACTTGTTCTCTAGGTCCTAATTGTAATTGACCTGGTAATGATCGCATGAATGGAAAACACATACGACGACCAGTTGTTACATTAACATCCGGATAATAATGATCACCATTTGGTATTGGTATTGGATTACATTCAGGATGTACAGTACGTTGACTATCACATGGACGACAATCTGGTATTGATTCATGGAAACCTTTATGTATTGGTGTCATTGTTAGATCATGATCCAGAAATTGTGCAAATTGCATCACCATCAATGTATATCTCGAATGTAAATTACTTATATCGGGATGGATAATTGATGATATGGTACGTGGTGATGGTAATGGTATACCAGTTACACCAACTGAACGTGGTTTCGATATTCCATCATCATAATTACTTGGTAATAATCGTGCAAATGTTGTTAAACTTTTACCATAACTTGGATTATGTAAATTATTACAATGACCTGTTAACGTTCGGAATGGTGTTATTGGATCACATGGTGCTAAATCATCGCAATTATTATCAATATCAAGTGCTGTTGATGGTAATAATGATGCTATATCAACATTTTGTAGACCATCCGATAAATCGTCTCTTAATATACTTGATATTACATTGTTATCGAACAGTTGGCGTTTCCTTCGACGATTTCTATTGGGGAAAAAAAATTTGAATTAGCAATATTTAGAATTTAGAATTTTGAAAATCTGAAAATTGCTGAAATTATTTTCACAAATTCGATCCAAGTTCAAATCCAATTTTAGCGTGAATGCTGCTAACCTCTGAATATAATAATTAGTAAACAGCGTGATCAATCTTACATTAGATGTACTGGGTTAGCAACGAAAATATACCTAGAATAGGTAATTGAATTTGCAAATTTACACAATTGATCGATCGCAGATCATTCCTCCGTAGAAGAAACCACCAAACATTATCTTCAAATACAAAATAGAATCTCTACGGGATGAAAACACAATTGCGATAGATGATGATGTTGAAAGAGTCTGGGTAACAATCAAAACAAACGTCACTGGCGCGACGAAGGAAGCTTTGGAAATAAGAAAAATAGATATGAATGGAAAACGGAAGCAGAAACTATAGTTCACAGACAAGGTTAAAGAGCTGGCTGAAGAGATCTGTCTATTCAAACTATGTTAACCATAGATAGATAGCAAGAAGAGTATAAAAGATACAAAAAAGTAAGAAACAGAACTTAGAACGGAATACAACAGTTGTAGACCAGATATTGGGATATTGAGAAACAGAGAAAAGCCAAGTGGATACAATAGACAAAATAATATGGAAGGCTTACCTTCAGAATCGTATAAAATGAACAGAAAGATGAGGATCGAGCGAAGTATCAAAATAAAGGAGAACAAGACCACTCAAAGTAGAAAGTAAACACAAGAACATCAGAATATAAGATGCGAAACTCTATGTTATCAAACTTATGGGCACAAAATGAATTATTAGAGCACGTAGCCTCTGAACTAGAAAGTGAAATAACGGCATTCGTGTAACAAAATAATTAGTCACGACAAGATACCAGAAAAGAGAAAAACAAATATTATCATACCAATATACAAAGTAGGAGCTAAAGGTAATCTCATAACTGATGAAATAACCTTACTGAGTTCTATTCTGAAAACTTTATTTCGTTGATCTAAAACAGGAATTTGACCGAGTCTGCTTTGAAAGATATAGTAAGCTGATAATAGAGCTCTTAACAGTGACAACTAATTTAGAGTAAGAACAAATAATGGTTTAATGGAAGAAGTACTGATATCCACAGACATTATGCAAGGTGACAGTTTGAGCCCAATATTGTTTGATTTGTTGTGAACAAAACCATTTGGAATGTAAGTGCAGTCGATGCTGGCTATTTTATGGAAGATAGACCTCTCCAAATCCTATGTCACGCCTACGATGCTATGATGATGGCAGAGAAATATAACATGATAATATCTATTGAAAAAACACAATCAATGGATCGGATTAGGTGTAAGCAAGTGGCGAACGACCTGAGAATCCAACAATCAAGAGTTTCAGATACATATCTAAGGGTCAATCAACAGAAACCTAAAAGGTGAAGTTCATTCGCTGACAGGATATCAGGCTACCTAAGAATTGTTATATGACACAACAAATATATGACTCCAAAGAGCAAAATACGGATAACAAAGCATGTGTTAGACCTGTACTCACATATGTGGCTGAGATGAGGACCAGGATCTCGATGACGAGGAGAATATTTCGAACAGTAGAAATGAGAATGCTTAGAAACATCAAAGACGTGACTTAAAAATATAAATTCAAAGTACAAGACATTGTTAAATAAGTGAGAGCAAGACGTCAAAACTGGAGAGATCGTTCAACAAAATGGGCTAAAACAAGAAATCCAGGTAGGATTTTATCAATTTTGTTATGTAATTAAAATTGAGAGGAAATATACGTTTTTTTTTTGCTAGAAATAAAAGAAATTAGTGAAAATATCACAGACAATGACACTAACTTTGAAAAAAAAGTGGGACGATTACAGCATCGATATATATCCAAGATTAATTGGAACAATGCAATAAAAACCTCCAGTTCGCTTACATTTGGCAATTTGATTATCTCTAGATTGACACTAAATTTCTTAGAACTAGTTAGACCTGTCCAAAATTTAATGAAGGAAAAAGTTCTCACTCAAATTGCCAAGTTTGAAAACATTAATTTTTTTTTTGGAAAAAACTTACATTAGAGAATTGATAATTTCATTTGATGCAAATTCGAATAACAACGACGAATTTGCCAATTTCAATGCTTGTCTATTAGCTTTACTAAACGAAGCAGCTGTACCAACTGGAGATTTTGGATCAACACCACCAATATTCGACCATACTTGATATTCCATTTTTCTACGTTGTAGAACATCTTGTTCAGCTTTCATTATAGCTTCCATTAATAAATCTTCAGATAGATCAGCCATATGGTCCATTTCTAGCCATGCAGTTAATTGTGGTAAAGAATGCTGATCGCAAGTAAGCCTTGCATTTCTATATAAAAGACAAACAAAAAATTAAAACGGAACCAAACAAAAATTGACTAATCAAACTTACAGATAAGGATCTTCTTGGAAGAATGCTTTCGGTTGGATTTTATCCAAATCATCTGTATTGGCACATAATAATCCAGCCAACGTGATTTTCTTAATTTCATTCAATTGTTCTGTTGTTAATGAACTAGGTGGTAAATCATTTTCATACCAAAAACGATCGGATTCTTTCAATAAAATAAATTGTTGCTTCAATAAACAATTGAATGTTGGTCCGACAATAGCACCTGGTATAGGTTGTTCCAATATAGCACCAACTAATAAATCAATATCATTTGGTGATTCATATAAATATTTCAATGCTTTAATATATTCATAATTAATACCAGCTTTAATTAAATCATTAAAGCTTATATTATTATTTGATTTGAAAGTCTGATTCTGACATAATTGTAAATAATTCGTATAACTTGGTAGACCATGATCCCGGCCCATATGTATGAATAATGATGATGTATCCCAATCTTTACGTAATTCTACCATCATATGCATACTTGGTATTTGGGCGGGTGTTGTTATCAAAATATCAACCATTTCAGCGAAATTTTCAGCTGTTTTATTCAATAACGAAGTTGGTAGCATTGATAATAGAGCTGGTAATGCACTGATTGCGACTTCGTTATAAATACCAGCACGATGGGAACTGGAATATTTAGAAAAACGACCATGCGTTTGTAATTGTAAATCACTTTCGGTTATAGCTTCCTGAAATAGATAATTATATCAATAAATTCTAATTGTAAAATGAATTATTTACATTGCCTAAAACTATTGGTAAGAATTCATTGTAGGTGATATGTTGAATTTCAGCTGTTACAATACGTCGACTTTCATAAAATAAAGTTTCATCATTCCAATGACGATTCAATTGTGCCAAATTGATTGCTATACGATTATGTTCTTTCAATATAGCTGAATATAAAGCATTCATTTGACAAACTGAACATACTGAAATATTAACCAAACCACTATCGTATGTACGTAGCCTTTCCATCTGTTGATCGGTATTACCATAAATTGCTGATGCATCAAGAAATGATGATGCCAAATTCATTTGATTACGATATTCTATAAAAATTACAACAAAATATTGATACTTATTATTAATAAAAAAAATTTGTTTTTTTTTCAAATTATTACCAAATTTACAGTCTTCAGAATCGATCGATGGTAATGTTCGCATATATTCTCTACATTGACCATGACCAATTCTACCATAACATTCAGCATGATTTTTACCATCATCACTACAACAATCTTGATTTTTTAAATTACCAGTACTAGCAAGATCGTGTAATAAAAGTTCACTCCAAGCACCCAATAGAGCACTTACCGAATCATGATGATTCGATTCAATTGTTTGTAATGTATAAGCAATATCTAAAGGACTTGGTAATGCATGATGTGTACTAACCGATTGTCGAGGTTGAGACTTTCCTACAAAAAAAAATATATATATTATTATTTATTTATGCCAACAGCATCTCTATCTGGGGAAAGTTGTCAATTTTTCAATATCATCATCATCATCATCATCATGATAATATAAAGCCACTTTCTCCAATTGCTATATTAATTATAAAAAATTATTTTCTCGTCTTGTTTGTTATAGAGTGAAATTATTTTTTATTATTATTATTTTTTTCTTTTTGTAAGAAAGACTCTTACCAATGGTAATTTCAAGATCATTTCTGTTTTAATGAAAGTGAAAAATTGTCGGCAAATAACAGCGACATTCCCTTTTATTACCTTTCATTATTTTATTTATATTAACAACAATCTTGACACACCTAATTGTTCGAGTCTCCTTTTTTTACACCTTAAAAAATTCTTCTAAGTCGTACCCCTCCCCTTCACGTATTTTAATCTATTTATCAAACAAAACGAATGAGGATTGTTCTACAGAATGCTCATTTTTATCCTAACCCTCTACCTCTTTGTGATATCAGAGATATAAAATAGGGTTTTCAAAGCAATTTACATAACTGATGGAAACAAAAACAGTGACATTTTGTAATTTCAGTTTCAGGAGTTACCATCAACTTATTTGAAGCATTATATGTCCTAATCATGCCTTTTTGAGAACTAAAAAAACCAAATTGAACAAAAAATTAACTGAAAGATTGAGAGTGTTACTGAAAAACTGAAAATGTTCTGATGATATAAAATAATTTTCTCACATTATATTATGCAATTGTTCACAGAATTTCACAGTTTTCAGGAATTATAAACCTACTAGGAGTTGGCTGCTATAGATGACTTTGTTAGTCAATTTTAATACACCTATCTTAAGAAACTACCAAACTGTACGTTTTACACTACAATAAAATGTGAAGCATGCTTGTTTGACAATATGAGGTTGTTTTACAGGCGCCGTAGTATCTGTAATTTCCGGTCCAAGTGATCAATTACTTACTGGGTGTACTGAAACATAAGAAGTTGAATAGCTCTTTTTTTTGTAAATGGAACACCCTATATTTGTTTTCACATATCGATTTAGCATTTTTCATTAGTTTTCCAATGTTTTGTGTGGTGATAAAATTTTGTAGAATCCAAAATATACCATAGAAAATTTATGTCATTAGAAAGCTAATGAAGAATGATTTCAGTATGTGGAAACGAATGTATAGTGTTCCATTTGAACAAAAATGAGTTATAAGACTTCTTGCGTTTTAGTACATCCTGTGAGTAATTGATTACTTGGACCAGTAACCATCTAATTACGAAGACTACAGGTAATTCTGGAATTTTCTGTAGTAAGTTTGTTGCAAAATCTCAAAGAGTTACTTTGCAGTGATTTTGCAAATAGTGGTCTTATTCTTATAAAAAAGTTGAATGATTTTGGAACAAAAAACATAGACCCATAACAATATATACAAAGCCCTATTATTTTTACACCACAAATCTAATTATTTCCCTATTAAAAAAAATATATATATCGATCACAGAGGTCTGGGACACCCGCTATATGAAATCTTGCCCGAGAGCAAATTTGTAGGAAATTTGATGTGCTCCGATTTTTCACATAATTTTTAAGAAACCAGATATTTATGAAAAGCCAGATTATGTAACCTTTGGTCTTGAATATCTTGAGTAGCAGACAACAGATTTCAAGAGGCTTTGGCGCTAACGTATAAAATGTCAAAATAAAGCTTTATATAAATTTACAGTTTAGTATCTTTCATGCCGAGAATGAATCCCTTATATGATTAGACTATTTGTAAATTTATTCGTTTGGGAAATGTCCGCCAGTCTATAGAATTATCAATACGGTATAAAATATGTTTATTATTTACTTACCATCAGAATAGTTTGGCGGTAGAAATCGTAGAAATGGTGCTCCACGCTTGCCCCATTTCGAATGACGGATATTATTGCATTCACCAGATGGTTGTCTATATTTATTTGGTGGACATTGTATAGTTTCCGTTGTTTGACATTGTTTAAATCCATTATTTATTTTATTATTGCTATTATTTTTATTATAAATTAATTGTTTTTCAGCGGTTAATGCTTTATGTACAATTGATCGTAATTCTTCTGGTAATGTTCTTGTATAAATAGTTATATTATATTCGTATGGTTTTGAATTTGTTAGGCAATTAATGGAAATTGGAATTGTAGCCAAAATAAAAATTATCCTGTAAATAAATAATAATTTCTCTAATTAATAATTAATGGAAATCATAAGATAACAGAGAACAAAATAATAATTATTTATTTATAAGAGACATATACGTAAGTATGTGAGCGGCTAGCATTATATTTGAATATTTTATTTAGTTGAATATCACTAACAACCATATGGCAAAATTATAGCCAAATAGACATTATATCATCATTACAATACTAAGTCAACATTTTTTTTACTTCTGTATTAGGAAAAACATACTAACACAGATGTTTAATTGTCCTACAAAAAAACTGAATTTATAGACAAGAATTCATGACAGTTCAATAAGAGCTACAAATTAAAAAAAAAAAAAACTGTCTATACAGGTTGTCCTTTTTTCGAGTTTAATAACCATGAGGATCTCGCTTATTATAAGAGATACGAGTTCGGTTAAATCGGAGCAAAGTTGCGCATTTTAACGCTGATCAATCATCTGAGAGAAAATTTTACTTATCATTTCTAGTTTTTCAGTTAAAGCAATAAAACTGAAATTTCAGATTTTTGTTTTCATTTTTTTTTTTAGCGAAAACTAATAAAGCTACACGTTTCTAATTGAAGCATTCTCGAGGCACTTTCTTCCAAAGAATCTGAATATGCTATCACATTTTCAATAGCATTCTCGATATGAGAATTACAGCACCTAACTTTGGTTTTCCATATGGGTGCCATATTGGATTTTTACATTTTTGAATAGATCTTTTTTTCTGATTTAAATGATGTATCACATGATATGGTCAATACCTGTAATATGAGCGAAATTGAAAGAAACACGTTTCTACAGGTAGAGTGCTTAGGAAACACTTCTAACACAATTTTGATCAGATTAAGAGAATGAAATTCCATATTTCACAAAATTTGAACCAAAGCAATAGTTTGGCTCACAATTTCATATTCAGAGAACAAATTCTAAAGACCACATTCATCTAAATTTCTATGCAGGGTTAAAAAATAATTTTTAGCAGGATGTCCCTGCTCAGGATATTGTTGCAGGTATGTTCCACAAGTGATTGTTACATTTTAATGTAAAGCATAATAAATTTCGGGCATATCTCTTTTTTCTTGAGCAGTAAAAGGCATTTAATTAATATAAAAACTGAAAATGTTTGCTCTAATTATTGAAATATGTATGATTAGAATATTCTTTTGTTAAGCAAAGGTATGGCCAAAGCAACAATGGGATATGTTTCTGTTTTGACTTCATTCGGTAATTCGCTCTTTTGTTCTTAATTTTGTTGTTGTCTTTAGAATTTGTTCTTTGAAAATAAAATTATGAGCCAATCTATTGCTTTGGTTCAAATTTTGTAGAACATGGACTTTCAATCTCTTAATCTAATCGAGTCAAAATTGTGTTAGAAGAAGTGTTTCCTAAGCACTCTCTGTAGAAATGCGTTTCTTTCAATTTGGCTCATATTACAGGTATTGACCATATCATGTGATACATCGTTTAAATCAGAAAAAAAAGCTCTATCCAAAAATGTAAAAATTCAATATGACGCCTATAAGGATAACCAAAATTAAGTATTATAACTCTCATATTAAGAGTGCTATGGAAAATGTGATACCATATTCAGATTAATTAAAAAAAAGTACCCGAAGAATGTTTCAATTAGAAACGTGTAGCTTTATTAGTTTTCGCTAAAAAAAAATAAAAACGAAACTCTGAAATTTCAGTTTTTTCGCCTTAACTGAAAAATTAGAAATGATAAGTGAAATTTTCTTTCAGATTATTGATCAGCGTTAAAATGCGCAACTTTGTCCCTTCTTGACCGAATCCGTATCTCTTATAATAAGCGAGACTTCCATGGTTAAGCTCGAAAAACGGACATCCTGTATACATCTGACTGTATTTCTTTTTGTTTATTAACAACTAGAATTCCTTTAGTTAGTGGAAAAAAAAACTATGAATAAGGAAAACGCACATGATTATTTAAACCACTTGTATTATTTTTGATATTTAACTGCATATAATTATTTTCAAAAACAAAAGAAATACAACAACAAACAAACGAACAATGATATTATCATGAAACACCTGAGTGAGGATTGCGTCAATTTTAATGTTATTATAAACAAGAACAGATGTAGATTGTTTGATAATTACTGGATTCATTCAATTTGATGGTCATGGACTCTTTATTAGTATAACTATTATTTGTTTGTTTGTTTGGTGTTGCACAATTCTATTAAAAAACTTTTTGAAGAATCAAAAAGGAACGACGCAACTAAAATAAAAAAGTTCCAAGAACAGATAAAATCTCATCAAATAAGAGGCAATATGATCATTTACTATTTTCAGAACATATCTTTCAGTTATGAAAAGAATATAATTTGCATAAAATTGATAGAATTTTTTTTTTTCAAAGAACATAAGTTATGAAATCATTTTGCTATTTTTAAAAATTTCATCCTTTTAGACAGACATTAATTTTGTATTATTCGTGTAAATTAACCTGATACTAATTCAAAAAAACATAAACGTGTCGTTAAAAAAGTCATTAGAGCATAATTTATATAATTTTGGTTCCAAGTTGATGGAGTGATTTGATCTTGTTAGAGTATCTTTAAGTGCGAAAGATCTCTTTTGAGTTTTGCATATAAAGCTGGAATAGAATAGTTTAATAAAACCTCTACATAACGGACACATATGGGGAATTTAAAAATGTCCGTTGTGGAGGGGTTATCCACTGTTGGGAGATTACCAAAAAAATATTAAATACAATGATCGGAAAATTAGAGTATATTGAACTGAATTGTTTTCTGTATGCGAAAGAAGTTCTCGGTTGGAAAAATTCTATCCCTTGTTGAGAGGTAAATTTGCATATCATAATATTACCAAAATTTGAATTTTGCTGTCCATGTCCATTGTTTGGCGTGTCCGTTGATGGAAGGCTCAAAAACTGTCCATTTTGGGGAAGTGTCTCTTATGGGGAGGTGTCCGTTAGGGGAGGTTTAACTGTAGATAGCTTTTGAAGACTTTATTGTTTTCTATGATTATTGCACTTTTGCGCATGTACTCAAACCAACTTTGGAAGCAGTAATTCTATTTATTTGTTGGTACAGTCAAAATTGTGTCCAATCTTGATTTTCGGAAAGGTAGAGGAATCGTTAAGACTACGGTCAGGACTGTATATATGCAGAATTGTTTAGTTGCGTTGAAAATTCAATTATCTTGCGAGCTGTATGTGAACTTGCATTGTCTCAAATGGAGGATGATTCGGTGCTTGGGGTTAGTCTTCCGAAATTCAGCGATAAGTTTTAGTAAATAAATTGTTGTATGTATACCAACCGGCAGTTACTGTCTTTTGGTTTGAAGATGAATTGTTGGTACATGATATATATACAAGAAAAATTGGGCGACCACCTTTTTGGAGAAACCTGGAGACGGATGACATTTGCCGCCTTTTCAAGAACTTGGAACACCCAAACAGACATCTTTTTAGAGTTTCTGGCATTGTATAGCGTGCTAGAGCTTTTTGACAACAATTTTTCGGTCAACAGATGCAGTATCCAACGAGAAACTGTTTTTTTTTTCACATAGTTATGCAAAATTTTTTGAATCGAAATTCAGAAATCCTCAATCTCGTGATATGTCTGTCACATGTCATTGATGAACTTGCAGATAGCAATGATTTTTTTTGAGTACTGGTATTTTTGGTGTGCCTGCTTTTGGATCATCGCTAAAACCGATTCGTCCACGTTTGAATTATCCATACCACCGAGAAATTTTGGACTGATGTGGTGATCTATTGCCAAAAAAATATAAACTAACTTTGCAAGGCATCCTTTACTCTGGTGAGCAGCTGGCAACTGATTTCAAAACCTTTATGTATTGGCGAACATCAATTTGTGGCTCAATTACCGTAATCTAAGCAGCTACATCCGTTTTTTCAGTTCCACGAATACCATCATGACAAGACGCCCATAGATAAATTTAATTGATTTCAAAGAATCTAAAATAATTCAAATAACAAACTGCAAAGACTAATCAGTACACTCAAAGAGGCAATAATAATGATAAATAACTTAATTTTGTTTTTTTTCAATATCATAAAGCATATCATATTTTATATTGCTCAGTAGTGAATATAGAAGTCTCACTTGGTATAATTAACGACCATCAAGTG
>JAZBGX010001779.1:0-16298 GCA_037414775.1 Zonitis immaculata
CTATTCGATTCGATTGTTTTATTGAATATATTAATTTGTGTCAATTTTCAGTAATGAAATGTTGGGTGATTATCGAGATTTATGTGAAATTATGGATAAACAAAGAGAATTGACTGAGAAACAAATTACCGAATTGAAACAACCGAATATAGATAATAATAATAGGGAATTAGAGATTGTTGAAACAATAAAACGGAATAATTTCGATATTATCAATGATAACGATAACAAATTGGATCAGAATCGTAATTTGACAGAAGCCCAAAAGAATAAATTGAAAGTTTTAGGTTCTGAATTTGGTTTGTCATTGTTGGAATCGCAAATTAATAATAATTTTATTGTGAATGATAATTTGATGAATAGACGGAAATTATCGCTTGATTTACCAATTGATAATGGTGATAATAATAAGAATTATTTAGAAAAACCGATACCAATGTCTGTTGATTCGACACCATTAAGTGATTTAACAATATCGACAACAATGAATCGTTCTGATATAGAAAAATTAACACCACAAAGTGGATTGAGTCATTCCAATAAAATACAAGATTTAGATGAAGAAAATGAACAATTCTCGCCTATATTAACAATATATTCTAATATGGATGATGAAGAAATGATATTTTCGAAACGTATGTCGCTTACAAATATCAGCGATGATGCTAACGATATACGTTTATTTAAAATTAATTTAAATGAAAGCTTATTAAAACCAATCCAATTTCAAACTAGATTTGTTAATAATGAATTATTGAAATATTATTTTATTAATTTAAATTATTTGAAACATTTGAAATTGTTGAGGAATTTCTATTTCTTACAAGATGGCGAATTCGGACATAATTTAACCGAAAATTTATACGAAAAATTATACAATTGTACAAAACCAAATGATTTAATTAATTGTCGTATATTACAAAATTTAATACAAAACGCTCTAGATTATTCATCGACATATCATGATGATGATGATAATGATAAAATGATTGATTTATCATTTCGTATTAATTCATTACCGAAACGGATTTGTTTGCGTAATCCGAATTTTTTGAATTGTTTATCGTTAATTTATAAAATCCAATGGCCTTTAAATATTCTATTAACACGTGATATAATCAATGAATATGATTGTGTATTTAAATATTTATTGAATTTAAATCGTGTATCGTGGGTATTGAAGAAAACCCATATGGAATTGAAGATTTTAATTAAAGAAACTGGTAATAAACGGATTTATCTATTAACATCGCCACATTATCGTCGATTACATCAATATCGTCATATAATGTTGCATTGTATACAAACATTACAAAATTATATAATTGGTGAAGTTCTACAGCCGAGTTGGGAGATTTTTTTAAATCAATTACAAGATGTTAACGATTTAGATCAATTATATACGATACATGTGAATTATATCAAAAATATCCTTTTTTTGTAATGAATTATTGTTTTGTTTGTAGACGATTATTGTTTGAAATAATGTTTTGTTTTAGGTGTTTTCTAAATCGAAAATCGGCAAGTTTACGTGAAATTATCGAAAATATCTTTTTTGTTATATTGAAATTTTACGATTATTTACGTTCGAGAAATTGGAAAATATCAAATGGTCATTATATACATCCGAATTTTGAGAAATTAGAACAAATCTATGAGAAATTCGATTTACTTATTATACATTTTTTCAAAACATGCCATAATATAATCAAAACTGGTTATCAATCGCATTTAATACAATTATTAGATATGTTAGATATTAATGGTTATTATACGAAGAAAATTGGCAAATAATTGAATGTTTATTGGAAAATTATTGTTAAAAGAAAATAAATATTTCCGGTTATAGTTGTTTTCATTTTAGTTTTTGTTTGTACCGTTAGATGTCGCTAATTATTGTATGGTTTGAGGTTATGTTTATTTTGCGAATTATCGAAAAGTGGAATATTTAGAAAATGCCTTTAATAATACTAACTGGAATACCATCGAGTGGTAAAACAACACGAGCTAAACAATTACAAGAGTATTTCGAAAAAAATGGTAAATCGGTGGTAATAGTTGATGAAATGGAGGCAATAAATAATGCTGGTTTCGATAGGAATTCTGTATATTCTGGTAAATTTATGATTATCTTCTATTTTATTGTTAAATATTGATATTTCTAGATGCAAATAAAGAGAAACATATACGATCATTATTAAAATCAACAGTTGGTAAATTGTTAACGAAACAAAATATTGTAATTTTGGATGGTTTGAATTATATAAAAGGTTATCGTTATGAATTGTATTGTTTAACAAAGAACCAATCAACAACACAATGTGTAATTTATACAATAATTAATAATAATGAAGCATGGCAATTGAATGAGAATCGTACAGATACGAATGTGAAATATACACGTGAAATATTCGATAATTTAATACAACGTTATGAAGAACCGAATAATAATAATCGTTGGGATTCGCCATTATTACAAATTTTCAATAATCAAGATATAAATTTCGATGAAATCGATCAATTATTATTTAAACAGAAAAATTTAAAACCAAATAAATCAACACAAAATCTACGATTAACATCGACAAATTATTTATATAATTTAGATCAATTAACAAAGAAAATTATTGATAATTTAATTAATTCGAAACAATCGAATTTAAATGGACGTATCAAAATTGATGGTTATACTAATTTATATTTAGATATAACAAATGCCACTGTACAACAATTAATCAATTTACGTCGACAATATTTAATTTATACGAAATTGAATCCACCACAACAACAACAGGATGGACAAATTGCTAAATTATTCGTCGATTATCTCGATACGAATTTGAATCATATCGATGGTTAAACAATAGTGTGTTGTTTTGTAATTTAATGCGCGGTTATTTTTTTTTTTTATGCAACTTTTGGTAAACAATTAATTTGTAATATACAGGAAATGTTTCGTTAATTATTCCAAAATGGCGGATGATTTAACAAAATCGACTTATAATAATTCGAAATCTGAGTTACAGGTGATAATTTTGATTTTGTTATTACTTTAATAATTCACTTAAATTTTGATTTTCATAGTTTACAACAAAACAGGTGATTAATGCAACAATCACTGAAACAACAAAGGAAGAATGTTGTTGTTTTTGTTTAAGAAATTGTTGTAATTGTCAAGATATCTGCGATTGTAATGATTTTTATAACAATTATTGTTGTATTATTAGTTAATGATTGTTTGAAACATAAAATGGCTTGAAATTGTTTGAAGTAAGTGAACAAATTATACTTTTTCTAAATTTTTGGCTATTGAAAGTTGAATTATATATAAATTGTATCACAGGCTAAAATTTTACTAAAATACTATCCTGTAAATTAGTTTTCGATTTATCGTCCAATTAGAAAATAAAATTTCCGCTCCATCCAATTATTACCAATTAATTGTCGTCGATTCAAAGCGTCCTCTTTAAATTTCTTCCATTCTTCATAACGATTGTGTCCTAATGGGCCCCAATTTTCATTAGAAAACGTTTTCTTAATATTCTAAAATTAAATTATATTTATATCAATTTATTTTTCAATAAATTTGCAATAATTTATACATTTGGATAGCCATATTGTCGATATGTGTACATATAATAGATTATCCATAAGAAAAATTGGAATACAGTAACACCCAAAATACACCAACCAAACGCTTCAATAAATCAATAATTATTAATTGGAATTTTTGACGAATATGGCAATTTACCTGAAATACCATCAGGATATAGATAATCCATTGATCCATAAGTTAATGGTTTGATTTTTACAATAAAATAAACAAATATTATAACTAATACGATTGGTGTCATCAAAAACCATGTAATTCTCCAATAGCAACCGACTTTAGTTTTCAACATAAATTCCAGATCTAAACAGAAATTCTCAATACCATAAAACCAATTTATACCGATAGTTTCAATTATAACGAATACAAATATAATGAATGTACCACCGAAATAATCCACTAAATTCAACATATATTGACCACCCTATAATTGATTGTCAAAAACAACATTTCTATTCATCGCCTAATCAATAATAATAACAACACTTACTGGCGTGACGTACATGAGTCCAATTAAAAATGCTGCAATTGTTGTAAGTAATGAAACTTTCCAATTGGATAAAGTCGGACAAAGATCTTGTACAACAATATTAACAGTACCATGTAATGCTACCAAACTACCAACACCCAAAACAAATAACATAAAAAAGAATAATATAGCAAATAGCCATGGTACAATATCGAATTTTGCTATAGCATCCGGATATGATATAAATGCTAAACCAGTACCACCACTATTGATAACTTGATCGGGTGTTACACCAATTTTATATGCTAAATTGCCTAGAATACCGAAAATCGTAGCGCCCGATAATAATGATGTGAATGTATCCAATGTTGTTACAATCAATACGTCACGATTAATATTATGATTGAAATTATTATAAGATGAAAACATTATTATCGAACCGAAACCAACATTTAATGAGAAAAAACATTGCGTAACAGCTGCATACCATACCTGTAAATACATTGTTTTATATATAAAACAATTCAATTATTTTATATAATTATAACACTCATTACATCCGGTTCTGTTAATTTATTCCAATCGGTTTTTATGAAATAATACATGCCTTCATCGGCACCCGGTAATGTTGCAGCTCTTATCAATAATGCTATCATTATAACATAAGGGAATATAGCTAGAAAATAGGAAGCTTTTCCTGAACTTTTTACACCTTTTACCGATATAAGAAATGTTATAATCCATGATACTAAAAGGTATAAAGTTAATCGCCAATCGGGCACTCCAATACCATCACTGATATTATCCGATTGTTTCAATACTTCTTGCCTAGAATTAAGATTTAGAAAATTGAAATGATAAGAAAAATCATTTAAATTCAATTTTTCATCCCTAAAATTAGGGGTTAGTTAGATAATTAGAGCGAAATTCCCTAGAATGCATTGTACGTTCGTCAAACGGGAGATGGCGTTAGTTTACTTTTTTAAGGTTATGTTTCGAATTTAAAGTGATTTATTATATCATAAAATTTGAACGTATCCTCTAGAATTTCAATTATTTAGTGGATTAATACCGGCAAAACAATTCTAATAATAATAATATTTGCAAAATCAATCGTTGGTTATCGTTAGATAATTCAATTTGTTATAAATAATTTTTTTTGAGCAAAACTTACGTGGAATATAGTTACGTTGAGCTAATCTAATGCGAATTAATTAATTAAAATGATCATAATAATAAATTATTGTCGAGAAGTAGAATTTAAATTCCATTTTCTATTGATAAAGCTATATAGGGGAATTAGTTGATTAGAACAAAATTCCCCTAGTAGGCATCGTGTTTTTTTTTTCGTTCGATAGATGGCGCTAGTTGACTATTTTTGAAGGTTATGTTTATCAAGTAATTCGAATTTAAAGTTTTCATAATTTCGAGTATTTAATGGAACAAGACGATAGCAAACTAATTGTATTTGGAAAATTGATTGATAAAATGACGGTAAGAAGTTTAATTTTGTTTTGTTTTGAATAGAACTTACGTGAAATATAATTCCGATGAGCTAATATAATGCGAATCAGTTAAATCATTGTCATTTATTGTAGAAGCTGCAGCACAACTTTTATTAATACGATTCAAATAATCGTTCCATTCATAACGACAATTAGACCATGGTAGATCACCAGTAAATGAATTGAATAAATAAAATAATGTAATTGCCATTAATGAACAATAATAAGTGGCGACACATAAAGCACCAACAACTTGTCCATAACCTACACCTAATTGCAATCGATTATATATTTTATTTTATTTATATATATAAAGAAATCGAATAATTGTAAACCTTTTAGAAATGGTGATAATGATTTGTATAATTTAACATTGCCTTTACTACAAAATTGTCCTAGAGCCATTTCCATATAATATAGTGGTCGTCCAATTATTGTTAAAACAATAATATAGGGTATTAGAAAGGCACCACCACCATTTTCATAGGCCGTAAATGGAAAACGCCAAATATTACCAAGACCCACTGACATTGCAATACAAGACATTAGAAATTCTAAACTATTACCCCATTGGGCACGTTCTACTACTAACTCGTTTTGTCCATTCATTACCTGCTTATTGTTAGTAAAAATTTAGTATAATCTCAATTAGAGTAAATTTATTAACGATCCTAATACTTACTCTATCAATTTTGATCAATTCAGGCGTTTTCGCTAAATCTTCTTCAGTTGTTTTATCGAAGCCTGGATTTTCCACACCTTCCTGTAATTTGAGTATACCGCAATAATATCGAATAAAATCAAAGAAAGTCTAAATTTCGGATCTTTGGGATAACTGTAACGAAATAATTAATCCGGAAAATTACCTTTTCTTCACTCATCTTTTGTTTTTTGTTGTTGTTGTTGTTTTCTTCAATTTATGTTCCACTTATCACACATCAATATCAACTGAATTATATTTAGAAAATCCGATATAAATCCCGGTTCTATATTAATTACGATACAGTATATAAATATATTTTTAATAAATCCTCATCTTTATCTATCTATCTTGATTAATAGTAACATAGAGAACTATATGTATATTAGATAGAATAGTTATTTCTCCGATGCAAGGTCGCAATTGCAATGATTTAATGATTATTCATATATAAATTAGAAATACATATACACATATTATAGAAATGATTAAGGATTATCGATTATAATCGATACAAAGAATGCAATTTATGGAATTTTATTGGAAATATTGAGTGATTGTTGAATTCCTATAAGTATTTCTTTTGTTTTTTTTTATTTTTGTTTTTGGTTATTAATATTTGTAGAATCATTATAGTTTTATTATTATCTTATCCATTTTAATTGCAGTAATAAAAATAATGATCTATAATAATAATGAATTTATTATGGCATGTTATGTGATAATTTTTTTGTTTTTTTTTTCCTGGGGATTTATGGATAATTTTCTCATAATACAATAATAATAATAATGAATGTTGGAATTTTCCCATTCATTTTCTATGTTTGATGAATGTATTGAAATTTGGTACTATGTATAGTGAACCTGGACGACCGAGTGTTGTTCGGCGTCGTAGAAATTTGATAGATCTTCAATTGTTTTGGTTTCTTCAATTAATTGAAAAACATCCTAGCATACTCTCTATCTTTTGTTTTCCCTCGCCCTCTCTCTCTCTCTTTCTATATTTTACTCTCTCTATCGTCTCTCTCGCTCTCACTCCATCTTTCTTCATATTTTCTAGTCTCTTCCCATATACCTGCCTCGCTTCATATGTTCCTTATTCTCCACTTGTCTCACAATCAGTCTCTCTTTCGCTTCCTCTCTCTCCCCCCACTCTCCTCTCTCTCTCTACTCTCTCTTCTCTTTCCTCTCTTTCTATTCCCTCTCTATCGCCATATCTCTCTCTTTGTTGATTGAATTCTTTGTCAAATTATTATTATAAATGAATAAAAAGTCGTTTTGCTTTTTCTTTGTTCAATTATTATCGTCATCAGACAGACGACACATAATGCAATAAAACGTTAAATTTAATCCTCGTAAATATGAAGGGATTATTATTATAATAAATGTAATTAATTGTAATTGAAGATAGATTACAGATAAATATTTTTATAAACTAAATAAAAATATTTCACTATATATGTACAACAGTACATTAAAAGTAGATATACGACATTGAGAGTGATATATGTACATATAATGTACAAACAACCGGAAATTATGTAATCATTATTGTTTTACTGTTATAATTATTGATAATAATTTGTTTTCGTATAGTTCTGAATTCGCGACCCTAAGAATCATTTTTACTCGAATATTCCTGCACATGTGCGAGAAAGTGACTGTTGTCTCTCAAATTTACAACTATTCTGTCTATATTACCGCACTTGTGCGACAATTCACCAATTAAATATCGAAATTCATACACTCTCTCATTCTGATGAGACTTGTCAAAAACAACAATAATGCCTTGTGATGAGTCAGTTCTCCAAAAAAAAAAAAACAATTTTGACGTTTTTTTGTTTTTTCTCAAATCTAACAACAACTCTTCCACCGTTATTGGTATTATTAGATCGGAAAAAAATATTGTTCGATACGTAAGTGCAAAAGTAGGGATCGTGACGTCACGATCTCAGCCGTCTGACATCACTTTGAGCCTGCCAGAATCCCTAACTTTGTACACATATATCGAAAATAACTAATTTGATCAATGCTATTATACTTTCGATTTATTTCCCTAATAAAATACATAATTTATTAATAAACCAATTTCTATTGTTCTCAATTTTGAGTTGATGTTGTTCATTTTTGAATTGTTGCCATTTTTGATAGATTTGTTCATTTTGTGGCCGCCATCCATTATGTTTGAACGTATCAAAAATTATCTAAAAAAATTTTTAATTATCAATTAATTTATTTAATTCAATAAAGAAGAAAATACCTGATTACAATTGGTTTTATTACGATTTTGGATTAATGTAATCAACCACCAGAAAATTGGTTGGAAAATACCACAACCAAAAAGGGCCCAACCCCATACTGTAGACATATAGAATAATACGAAATTATATACAGAGTGTTTCAACAGTCCTTTACCTAATCTATATTACGCGTGCTCTATATAGTTGAGGAAATGAAAAACACTTTAAGAATATTTTTATCAATAGTCAAATAGTCCGTTTAAACCAACAATAAGTGCAGTTTTCATTTCCTCGACTAGATCACAATCAAATTATAGAAGAGATTAGTGACTATTGGAACACTCTGTATATATAGGTATATAGTTGAACGAAACTTACCAATAACATAATTCGGATAGGGTTTATTTTCATAAGTGAGTTCTTCCAATGTTACAACAAAATAAATAAAAACAATTATCAATGTTAATGGTATAATCAGTGCCCAACAAATTCTCCAATACAGTCCTGGTCGTCGTTTAATCATAAATTCAATATCCAAACAAATATTATCTAAACCTATTTTTATTTTTTTTTTTTGTAGTAAAATTTCAATTTAAAGTAGATTCACATTTGAGCGAGCATGGGCGGAGTTAACTGTTTCAATCAATTAGCTATCGCGGTTCAAATAGTTAGCTCCGCCCATTTGTCTTTATTAACTCACCATACCACCACATAACGGATACAATTTCAACAATTGTTAAAACATAAAATATAAAAGTACCACCAAAGAAATCAACCATATTGAAAATATATTGACCACCCTATAATTAATTATTATTATTATTATTATTATTATATAATGTAAATGACATCAGTAATATATAATACCGGTGTAATATAGACAAGTCCGATTAGAAAACCGACAATAGCTGATCCAAATGAAACATGCCATATTTTCAAATATGGAAATGCATCCATAATAACAGTAAATGCACAACCTTGTAATGCAATTAAACTACCAATACCCAATACAAATAACATAAAAAAAAACAATATAGCAAATAACCATGGTACATTATCGAATTTAGCGATAGCTTCTGGATAGGATATGAATGCTAAACCGGTACCACCCGATTTAATCACATTACCAACATCTACATCCATTTTATTAGCCAAATTACCTAATATACCGAATATAATTAAACCGGCTAGAAATGATGTGAACGTATCTAAAGTTGTTACAATCATTGCATCACTAGTAATAATAATAATAATAAAGAAATCAATACAACTTGTATTAAATTGCATAAATATATTACCGCATTACCGATAGACGTTATGTCGAAAATTATTGTACGAAGCATACATTGTCACCGAACCAAAACCAATATTTAACGAGAAAAAACATTGAGTCACTGCATTATACCATACCTGGAATTCATATTAAACATATCGATATAGAAGATTCCTATTTGAGAGAATATGGGCGGAGCTAACTGTTTAATCAACTCAAATGGCTATCGTTGTGTGAGTATGGGCGGTACTAACTGTTTAGTCAACTCAAATGGCTACCGTTGTCTGTAGAGTTAGCTCCGCCCCATTCTCTCTCTCAAATACGAATCGTCCATACTTTAGCATTTAACAATTTCTTCCATTCCGGTCGTATAAAATATAAAATACCATTACCAGCACCATCCAATGTTGTTGAACGTATCAATAATGCAAATAATATGACAAATGGAAAAATTGCTAAAAAATATGATGCTTTACCGGAACTTTGTACACCTTTGACACAAATAATAAAATTAATTAACCATGCTGTAATTAAACATAATAATAATTGCCAATCAGGTATACCAATACCATCATCTATTGTTATTTTCTCATTTAATACTTCAATACGAAACCATAATTCAGCTGAACTAATTGTATTATTTAAATCATTTGGATTTGTTGTATCAGATGGTAGGCATGTCAAATTCCTTGTCCATTCCATATTTAACCAATCTGGATTACATATAGCCCATGGTAGATTTGATGTAAATGAATTTATTAGATAATATAGAGTGATTGCCATTATTGAACAATAATATGTGGCTACCGAAAATGTTCCAATTAATTGACCAAAACCAACACCTAAACATAATTATTTGAGTTGAGTGGACGAGAAATAAAATTCTGAGACGAAAAGTCTTTTAAAATTTTCTCACCAGATGCACCGTTAGTTAGTTATCAATCAAAATTATGTAGCCAATCAGAGAAGCGCTTGAATATAGAACGAGCAAAAGCGCGGTTCTCCCATTGGCTAGTCAATTTTATTAATAACTAATTAACGGTACATCAGGCGAAGAAATTTCAAAGGACTGTTCATCTTAGAATTTTATTCTTGAGTCATTATACTGATTAAATAAAAGAATAATAATTAATTACCTTTAAGTATCGGTGCTAATGATTCAAACATTTCAACATTACCTCTACTTGTAAATTGACCTAAACACATTTCTAAATAATACATAGGACGTCCCAAAAATATTAAAACAATTAAATATGGTATTAGAAAAGCACCACCGCCATTTTCATAGGCGACAAATGGGAAACGCCATATATTACCAAGACCGACATTCATTGCTATACAAGACATTAGAAATTCTAAACTACTACCCCATTGGGTACGTTCGTCAATTTCTTCAGTTGTTTGTTGTTGTACTGGACCGTCGCAAATTGTGACCTAAATAATGGTTTTTTTTTCTAGATTTTCGAAAAAATTAATTAAAATCTTACCGAATTTCGATAGTTTTCCGTTGGTGCGTCATTTATAAAACATGGATTTTTATGGATTTCCACCTAAAATTACAGGTAAAACTTGTAAAGACACATTTTTTATACGTAACAATCGACTTACACTACGTTTAGTTCGCATTTTAAATAAATCCCAACAATCGTCAAACATCGAATGATGTATTTATATTTTACAATATTATAATAGATTAGTGCAATATTAATTTTTTTATTTTTAATTCCATTAAACATTCCATTCTATATAGGTGTTTACTTAATTTCCAAATTAATATTTACAATGTTTTCTTAACGATAATCGTTTTATTACCGAATAATAAAATACAGATAACAATCATTTTATTATAAATGGGATTAATAATTTTGCCATATTTATGTGTCGAAATTTTATATTTATTCGAATAAAATGATAAATCTCAAAAATGATACATAATTTCTCTCAAAAATAATGGGACATTATGTAGATTTGAGTCGGAAATCTGGCAACATTGGGATTACGTTCTTGTATTTAATATAATAATTTAATTTGACAACTGTCAATTTTTTGTGGTTATGTTTTTTTTTGTTTAAGTTTTATCATTAATTTGTTTAATTAAATTTGAATAATTTATAAGTAGAATGGTTTTGAAATATTATTACGATTTAATGTCGCAACCATCTAGGGCATTATTGATGTTTTTGAAATTATCGAAAATCCCTTTTGAACCTTGCCCGGTGGCATTACGTAAAGGTTAAAATCCACATTCTATCATTACTATTATTATTTAGTGATAATTATTTTTGGTTTTAGGTGAACATTTAACTGAAGAATTCAAAGAGAATTATAGCCGTTTCCAAAAAGTCCCCTTCATCCATGACGATCAATTTAGATTGAATGAAAGGCAAGCATCTTCTTCTTAAGCCACCATCTCCGATTATCGAAGGTTGTGGCTATCCAAATGTCTGTTGACGAAAGGCCGAACCATCATTCTAAATTTCTCAACCACGAGTTTCGTCTTGTTTCCTGTATTTTCGTCTCTGTGGTGATCCTTAACAGTTCATACCGTTCGGCTCGGGTCTCATAATTCGGGAATTAATTTGATTTTTTTTCTTTTGTTTACTTTCTAGTGTTGCAATTGTACGTTATTTAGCTACGAAATTCAATATCGATAATCAATGGTATCCAAAAGATTTGGAAAAACGTGCTAGAATTGATGAATATTTGGAATGGCAACATCATAATACTCGAGCATTTTGTGCTTTATATTTCCAAAGAAAAGTAATGTATAAACTTAAAATGACACTTGTCTTATTATTGATAGTTTGATTTTTGTTTCAGTGGTTATTCCCATTAATGACTGGTAGAGAAACAAAACCGGAAACAATGCAAAAATACGAAGCCAATATGATAAATTGTTTGGATCAAATTGTTGATATATTTCTAAAAAATTCCAAATATATTGCTAGTAATGATAAACCAACATTAGCTGATATATTTGCTGTTTGTGAATTGGAACAAACACGTATGGCAGGATTTGATACTGGCGATGGTCGACCAATACTAGCTAATTATATTAAACGTGTTAAAAACGATACAAATCCAATATTTGATGAATGTAATATTTTGGTTGAGAAAATTGCAGCTAAAACTAAAAATGGAAAGACAGCTAAACTATGATATTATAGATTGTTTTTTTCTTACAATATTTTTATAATTTTATTAATTAAAGGGAAATCTGGCGGAAATTTCTATTAATCGCAATTCAAAAACCAGAAATTATAAATAGTAGAATTTCCTGTTTAGTTGCGTAAATTGAGCCATCTTGCGAATGCGACTAGTGATTTTCCAGTGTGACAATAGAAAGAAACGAAAATTCCCCAATCTTTTCCAATCTAACCTCAAAGTAGATTGGCAAATCTGTGATTTTTGCCGTTGCAATTTTTGTAAGAAATTAATTAGAAAATTAATAAATTTCCGATAAATTCGATCGAAATTCAATTCTAAATTAATCAAATTATTATGTCGTTACAAGAGAAACCGTTGAAGATATCAAAATTATTACGTACAAAAGCTCAAGATTTCTTAACATCACGTCATAGTGATAATTGTAACAATTCGGGATGTTTATTAGAAATTGTACGTCATTTTGAATCCGGATCCGATTTAACAACATGTTTATTAACAATAGAATTGATATTTACAAATTTATTAAAAGAACGTGATATGTTTATACAAGTTGTACCATTGAAACCGATTGAAAAGACAATTGAGAATCAATATAAAGATTGGTTACGTGGTATTTATGATAATTGTTTTGATAAGATTGTTCAATGTTTAGAAAATGATTCGCACAAAATCCAAATACAGGGTAACACAAAATTCTCTTTATGATAATTCAATATAATAATGGAAATATATTTTTATAGGTCTATCTACTGCCATGAATATTTTAGCATGTGAAGGTAAATACCCTGTAGAATCGAAAGGTACATTTGACACTTATGTACCATTGAATCGTTTAAAATCGATATTAATGAAATTATTATCAAATAAACATCATAATCATAATTTAATAAATAAATATACCGAATATTTATTAAATAATGATATATTATTTTTTACATGGAAATTATTACCATCGCTAACAGCCAAATCGAATCCAAATGAAATTTATATAATGAATTATCTATTTTTATTGGAAAAATTACAAATACAACCCAATAAAGATAATCAATTTTTATGTGGCAACGGTATTTTTGTCCATATTGTTATTTGTAGTAGAATTTTTGTTAATTATGTTAAGAATTTCAGGTGAATCGTTTACATACGATGAGAATCTCACAAAGAAATCATTAAATAAAATATGGCATTGTATAATGTTATGGGAACATACACCGCATACACATAAACAATTATTAATTGTATTATTAGAACGTGTATTACCATATTTAGAAAAACCATTATTATTAACCGATTTTCTAATGGATTCATTAGATATTGGTGGGCCTGTAAGTTTATTAGCTTTACAAGGTATATTTACAATGATACAAATTTATAATTTGAATTATCCGAATATATTTGGTAAATTATATTCAATGTTCGAACCGGAAATATTCCATACAAAATATAAAGCTCGCTTATTCTATTTATCCGATTTGTTTCTAAGTTCAACACATTTACCAGAGAATTTGGTTGCGGCATTTGTTAAACGTTTAGCTAGATTAGCATTAATAGCACCATCCGAAGATGTTATAATTATTTGTATGTTCATTGGCAATCTAATTTTACGGTAATTTTCTCTATTTATTATTATATATGTAATAATAATTGATTGTTATTTGTAGACATCCTGGTTTGAAATGTTTATTGAATCATCCAAGTGGCGGTAGTGCCAGTACCGATCCTTATATAATGGAAGAACGTGATCCATTAAAATCGAATGCCATTAATAGTTCATTATGGGAGATACAAACATTACAACAACATGTTCTACCCAATGTTGCAACAGCTGCTAATTTTATTAATACACCATTTCCAACAATTGAATGGGATCTAAGTCAAATATTAGATAATACCGGTGATGATATATTTGATAAAGAATTGAAGAGAAATAGTAAATTGATTGCATTAGCATTTGATAAACCGAACGGTATTGGTTTGAATCGTAATGAGAAATTATTGCAGTATTGGAATTTGTGAATTATTTTTGTTTTGGAGAAAACAAAAACCCAACACATTATTTCATCCATTTGGTTTTTTTTTTTTAAGTTTTATTTCCATTTCAACACAAATTGAGACTGAAATTTTTTAATTTTTTCCACTACTCTTTAGAAGAAAAAAAATAGTTGTGTTTTTTATATGTGAATTTGATTATTGTGCTTTTACAGAGAAATTAATAACGATCTATATATTGACTTTATTTTAATTTTGAATCAAATTCCAATTGTTGATTGTTTCTCTGTAATGTCGAGGGTAAAAAAAAAAAATTGGTGCGAGGTTCTACATATCTCTCACAATTAACTCTAATTAATCGTCATTAATTAATCAATAATAAGCAAATAATAATAATATTGTCGTTGTATTTGCTATAATCATTTGATCAATATAATTAATTATACCTTATTATTTTTTTTTTTTGTGTAAATGTGGGTTGTAGGTACGTACGTGTATGTGGTCGCTTGAAATTTTGTTCAATCAATAATTAAAACTTTATTCCAAATGCCAAACATAACAAAACAAACAAAATTTGTAAAAATTAAAACAATTCCACTAATTCTTGTAAATTCCAAAGAATCAATGCAATCTATCTTGTAATGATTGCCATGCTTTTTCGACTTGTTGTTTCGTAAATTCAACATCCCAATATGGTGAAAAAACAACATTAGCATTTTTAATATAAACACTATTAGGTGGTTGTGAATTGATTCGATTTATCGCTTGTTCTTCGGTTAATTTATTACGTTCGATTAGACGACGTAACGCCTCCTCTTTCGGTACAAAAGTCGTCCAAACCTTCAATTTATTTCAAATAAATTAACAATTTTTTTTATTTAGAAGAAAAAAAAAATGGATTTAAATACTTCATGACAGAATTTGTCCCAACCAGCTTGCAACAATACAGCAGCTTCAATAACAACAACGTCTTTATCAGTTTGTTTAAGAATTTCATTAATTCGATCAACAATAGCAGGCCAAACTATACCATTTAATTGTTCCAATTGTTTCTATCAAAAATTATTATCATTTATTCTAGAATAATCCAGAAGAATTAACTTACCGGATCTTTAAAAACAATAGCACCTAATTGTTGTCGATCAATTTCACCATCTTCCTTTAAAATTGTTTTACCAAAATAATCAATCAATTTTTGATAGCACGGTTTGCCTTGTTTATAAACTTCATGTGCTAATAAATCACAATTAATTATTGTAACATCGAGATTCGATAGCCACTTCGCTACACCCGATTTACCACTAGCGATGCCACCTTAAAATTATTGCAATTTTTTGTTGTTCTTAA
>JAZBGX010001780.1:0-10749 GCA_037414775.1 Zonitis immaculata
CCAATTTGCAGGAGAGAGTAAAGACATACCCCTATTTGATTGTTGCAAGCTGCAAGAAACATCGACTCTGTAATTCATATATAATAGACAAAGATAGAAATAACTTAAACTACTCTTAGCCCTATTGCATTTATAGTTAGTCAGTGTTGCCAATAAAATATTGGAATAAAGACTAATAAAACTAGGTAGTTTTTGATTTTTGACATGTTGGTGAAAATTTCACAGACTGACGCTTGCAACGTTTTTCTTTAATTTTGCGAAATTTTTCACTTGGAAATACGTATTTTCGTGTGAAAATGAGCCGCCGACGACCACACGAAGAAGAGGACGGTTATGGTAAATAAATATTTCCTCAAAAATTCAATTAAACATGAATATTTCCTACTTAACCTATAACTGTTATTATTTTAGACCGTGCCTATCGTAAACGGCGTAGAGTATCCGAAAATCAAGAAATTGAAGATCGTTTAGAATCATTAATTTTACGTGTCGGTGAAAAAAGTAGTTCATCATTAGAATCAAATTTGGAAGGTCTAGCTAGTGTATTAGAAGCCGATTTATCAACATTTCGTGTGAAAATTTTGAGAATTTTAACCGATTGTGCTATTAAAATGCCGGAGAAATGTACAATTTATACTACATTAGTTGGTCTATTGAATGCAAAAAATTATAATTTTGGTGGTGATTTTGTTGAATATATGGTAAAGAATTTTAAAGAATCATTAAAAAATTGCAAATGGGATGCTGCACGATATGCATTACGTTTTCTGGCTGATTTAGTCAATTGCCATGTAATTTCAGCAACTTCTCTTCTACAATTGTTGGATAATATGATGGATTCGGCTAATGAAGATAATGTGCCGCAGGTTCAAAACAAAATTCACAAAATCTTTTCATACAGATTATATAAGATAAATTCTTATTATAGGTACGACGTGATTGGTATGTGTTTGCAATTCTGAGTACTTTACCCTGGGTAGGTCGCGAATTATATGAGAAAAAAGAACAAGCTTTGGAACATTTATTATTACAAATTGAAGTGTTTTTAAATAAACGACCAAGGAAACATGTGAATGCTTTAAAAGTATGGAGTGTAGATACACCACATCCACAAGAAGAATATTTAGATTGTTTATGGTCGCAAATAAGAAAATTACGCCAAGATAATTGGGCGGAAAAACATATACCACGTCCATATTTAGCATTTGATTCAATATTATGTGAAGCATTACAACATAGTTTACCATCAATTCTACCACCGCCACATCACGATTCATATCAATATCCAATGCCATGGGTCGTATTTCGTTTATTTGATTATACAGATTGTCCAGAAGGACCGATATTGCCTGGTGCACATTCAATTGAACGTTTTCTAATTGAAGAACATTTACATTCAATCATTGAAATGTATCATTTAGAACGTAAAGATTGTGCAGCACATTTATTAAATTTTCCATATAAATTAAAAATACCATTAGAGTATTGTATTGTTGAATCTATATTTGCTGAATTGTTTCATATGCCATCACCAAGATATTTAGAAATTGCATATGGTGCTATGTTAATTGAATTATGTAAATTACAACCATCGACAATGCCACAAGTATTAGCACAAGCAACTGAAATGTTATTTATGAGAATTGATTCAATGAATGTATCATGTTTTGATCGTTTCGTTAATTGGTTTTCATATCATTTAAGTAATTTCCAATTTAGATGGTCATGGGAAGATTGGGATAGCTGTTTAACACTTGATAATGAACATCCAAAACCGAAATTTATTAGAGAAACAATGTTGAAATGTTTAAGGTAAAAATAGTCGAATTTAAAATTTAATTCTTAACAAATTTTTTAATTTTTATTTTTTAATAGATTATCGTATCATCAACGGATAAGGGAGATTTTACCTGAACCATTTAGTTGTTTTATTCCAGGCAAACCAGAGCCTGATTATAAATACGCGAAAGAAGGTGCAGGTAAGACAAAAGCATCACAATTAATAAAATATATATTTTTTATTAACAATAAAATCAAATTATAATCATTTCTATATCTAATTTCTTTAGATTATTGCAAATTTCTTTGGTTCCGTCGTATTTTTGGTGTGTTATTTCGTCTTTTGTATTTCACCTCTCTTGTCGGTTTTTGTTTCAAATAATCAATAGTTCTTGCATGATTTATCAATTGTAAAGCTATATTATCAAATTTTTGTTGTGTTTGTAAATTTTGATCATTATCCAATTGAGAATTAGAGTTTGTGTTATTATTGTTGTTTTTTTGTTTTTTATTAACTTCAAAACTGATTGATGTACTATAACTTTGATCTGTAATTGGATGATAGTCGGTTGTTGTCATTAAAATAGTTTTCGCTATATCGAAAAGTGGTGTTGTTGATGGTAATGTTGAAGCTTCATAAAAATCTGAATAAATAACTCTTGGTGTTGTTGATGATTTTGTTGTTGTTGTTAATGTTGTTCTAGGTTTCAATTTCGATGTTAATTTTATTTGTTTAACATTTGGATCACCAAATAGAGCTTCTTCTAAATCAGATTTAGTTACTTTTTTCACTGTTATTTTTGTTGGTTTTGTTTGTAAAGTTTGCAACTTACCAAATATATCATCATCATTAATTTCTGTATTTTTATCATAAACTTTTATTGATTCATTTGATGAATCTATTAAAAAATCATCATTAGATTTTAATGTTGTTGTAGTTTGTGGTTTTTTCGTTTTAGGGCTATATCTCCGTTTATATTTTGTTGTTGTTGTTGTCGGAATTTGTGTTGTTGTAATTGTTGTTTCTTCAATTTTCCTAGTAGGTGATGCCGTTAAATGAGTAATTTCAGTTATTGTTGTTACCGGTGAATTTAATGTTGTTGATGAATTTGTCGCAGTATTTTCAAAATATGTTGTTGGTTGTTCTGTTGTTGATAACTTTGTAATATATTCAATCGTTGTTGGTGAATATGTATTTGTATTTATATATGGAGTCGTTTTCTTAATTTTTTCATCTGTTATTGTTGTTAGATAATTGAATTGTGTTGTCTCATTTGGTTTTTCTTCGATTGTTGTTGTTCTAAATGGTGTTGTATTTGTTATATAAGGCTTATCGGATATTCTAGTTAATGGTGTTGTTTCTTTTAATATGACTTGTGTTGTTGTTAATGGTGTTGTTTCTCTGAATTTGCCCTGTGTTGTTGTTAATGGTGTTGTTTGTTTGAATTTCTCTCGACTTAAACTAGTTGTTGGTCGTGTTGTAAATTGTCTAGTAATTTGTTTTTGTGTTTGACTTGTTTTAGAAAATCCAATAAAATCGTTATTTTTTATTATTGTCGGTACAGTAACACCATAATTATATGGAACTGTTGTATCTAAATTTTTATTAGGTGACGGTAATTGTTGATTAATTGAATTAGAATCTTGTTTAGTTGATGGAAATTGAGTAATTAAATCTATTGGTCTTGTTGGTTTCAAATTATTATTTCTATCTCTATCTACAATTATATTTGCTGCCGATATAGTTGTTATTGGTTTATATAAATCTTTCTGTTGTTTATAAGTTGTCGATACTGTCATTGGTTTTGTTGGAATTATATCCGGAAATAAATCGTAATCTTCATTTACATTTATTGTAGATCGTATTGTTGTTGGTGTTGTTGACATTGATTTCGACGATTGTTTATTATCAATTCCAATATTGGAAGTTGTATGATCATGTTCACCATCAAGTTCATCTATTGGTGCAAAATAATGTAGTGTAACAGGTTTCGTTGGTTTTTGCGTCCGATAATATGGTTCTATTGTTGGAACTTGATATTTATTTGTAGTTGTACCAATATTATTATTATTATTATTATTATTATTATTATAAACATTATCATCTGAATATTGGAAAAATTGAGTTGTTTCTGGTGGTAATAATGGTTGAGATGTTATAAAACGTGTATTTTCTTTGTAATTCGTTGGTTTTGTTGTTGATAAACTTGTAGTTGTTGTTGAAGTTGTTATACCAAACCGATGTGGTACTTGTGAAGTTTTCGCTGATAACGATTCAATTAATTTTTTATATAATTCGTATTCTTTTGGATCAATTGTTGTTTGATCATTATTATTATTGTTATTATGATCATAGATTGTTTGTGGTTGATAAGATGAATAAAATCCTGGCAAACTATGTAAAATATGTTTATATCCATCAGGACTAATTCCAATTAAAACACCAGATTTCAAATGTGTGTTAGTTTTACTGAATTGGTTTGATTGATGATTTGTATAAAATTTTCCATTATATTGTTGTTGTTTTTGGGCGTTATTTGAATAATATGCCGAATTTGAACGTGGATCACTTTTTATAACGAAAACATGTCCAGGTAAATTATAATTGAAATTTCCATTATGTTTCAATAATTTCTCATGAATAATTGGATTTATTGGCGATATTGTATATTCTAATTCATAAATATATCCATAAATTGGATCACGATGTCTTACTCTTTTTATAGACCATAATGCTAATAATTGTTGATTATTTAATGAATTTTTCCATATATTTCGACATGGTGGTTGTAAACATCTATGATGATGATTATTATTGTTGTTATTATTAGTATTATGACATTCATCGCAATCATTTTGATAAGGATCTTGTACAAATTGATAACCATGTTGTGTTTTATATAATTGTCCTCTAGCTAATATAGCAATATCACCAAATGGTGTTGCAAAATTTTGTTTACCAATTATTGGTGCTTGTTGTAGATTCTGATGTAAATTTGGATCATTATAATTTTCACGTATAAATGATTGATAGATAGCTTCACGTAAACCTAATTCCCAATTATTTGATAATGATGGTGGTGATTGTCCAATATGACGACGATAATTTCTCACCGATTTATCTAATCTTATTGTTGTTATTGAATTAACTACCCAATATTCAATTGTCTATAAAATTTAAATAATAATTACTTATAGTAAGATATACGAACATATACACAAAAAAAAGGAAACTTACGAAAATTAAATAGAGAATTTGTAGTTTTCGCATAATTGTCATTAATAATTCTATTACAACACCAACATAACGATGGAAATGATTCTCTTTAATAATATGACGATTATGTTGAATCTTTAAAAAGACCCCACCGGTACCCCCCAGAAAACTTTCAGTATTGTTTCAAATAGAATTTTTTCTTTCTAAGAATGCTCAATCTATCTCGTTTTGTTTTTTGTTCCTCTTACTTCTTTTTTTTACATTAATGCGCAATCTATTCATGTTATTACTATTATAAAGTACACACAATCTCTAATTTACATCTTTCTTCAATTTATATGGAATTGAACATCATATCCCGTTATATTCTCACTTTTATCTCTTCATTATTATTATTATTATTATTATTACAAATTATAGTAATTTTCGTAGATTATTTCTATGATGTAATATATTACTTTTCTTTAACTCATAGAGCAACCTAAAAAATTAAATATAGTAGAGATCGGATATTGTCGAAATAGCAACTTAATTTTGAAAAAAATCTTTACAGTTAGAGCTGATTGTGGACAGATCACAAAAAATTGATTGTAACTATTTGGCTTCATTAAAAGAAAATTCTGTTATATATTTTTAGCTTCTATTTTTGAGGGCACTTTTTATTTAAAGCAATACTCTTGTATGTAAAATAAGAAATTCATGTTTTCGTTGTCCTTCGCTACATTACTCAAGACTCCAATTAATTTATCTAGTGACTTATTTTTTTGTTTTATAAAAAAAAAACATAATTGCAAAATAATTTACCTTTGATGTTATCTTTTATCGACTTGTATTTTTTTTCCAGTTGCGAAAATTGATGATTCTCTTTCTAAATTGAAAGAATTGTTTAGTTTATTATAGATTTATGGTTAATTGTTTTTTTTTTCTTTTGTATATTTATTTCAAATTTTATCTATCACCTTGAACTTTCTTTAAATTATGTAAAAAATCCCCTATTAAATTAGTCTAATGTCCTATAGACTTAATTATGTACAATTAGAAATAATCATTAAAATGAATCTTCATGGTAGTGAGTTTCGAAAGTAAAAACTTAAATGAAAGTAGTTTTCCTTTTAATAGAAAATTGACAACAAACATTATTTTTGTAATAAACTCGAATTAAACATTGAAGTGGTCGTATCAGTCATGGTACAATTAATTTAACAATTTGAATTACTAATGTCGTGAGTTTTCTTCAAACTAATATAATAAAATTATAGTAATTTTTTTTTTCTTGTTCTTTCGTATAATTTACTACGGAAATGTTAACAATAGTTTTATTTAAACGATGATTTCTACAATGAAATTTTTATTTTTATTGTCACTTTCATATTATGTAAAAATTTACAATTGAATTTGTTACATTGACCTTTTATGTTACAGTAAAACGGGAAATTGTTTTCTAGAATTTGTCTTTTTTTAAATTTCAGCATCCTTACCTGGTACTGCAGCCGCTCATCAATTGGTTGTAGCAACACGTAAAAAATGTACACCAGAAGAAGTTTTAGGTATATTGAAAGACTTACCAAATCCACGTTCCGATGAAGAGACTGATAGTCGTTTTAATCCATTGAAAATTGATGTTTTTGTACAAACATTACTTAATTTAGGTTCAAAAAGTTTCTCGCATAGTTTTGCAGCAATCTCTAAATTTCTCTATGTTTTCAAAGTAATTATTATTGGATTAATAGATTTTTTTTGATTAATTTATGAAAAAAAAAACAACAATGATTTTAGATTTTGGCTGAATCGGAAGAAGCACAAATTTGTGTATTACGTAATATGTTTGAATTATGGCATAATCATCAACAAATGATGATTGTATTAGTTGATAAAATGTTGAAAATACAAATTGTTGAATGTTCAGCTGTTGCAAATTGGATATTTTCAAATGAAATGAAAGCCGAATTTACAAAAATGTACTTATGGGAAATATTACATTTAACAATAAAAAAAATGAATCGACATGTTATCAAATTGGGTGGTGAATTAACTGAAGCTAGAGAGAAATTAGCACGTGCTGAAAGTAGTGATAGTGAATCGGAAGATGATGAAAATAAAAAGAAACAAGGCGATAATGAGAAACCAACTGAAGAGTATGTTGAACGTATGGAAGAGAAATTGGAAGCAGCACAAGCCGATCAAAAGAATCTATTTTTAATTATATTTCAACGTTTTATTATGATTTTATCTGAACATTTAGTTAGATGTGATACAGATGGTCGTGATTATAATACACATTGGTATAGATGGACAATTGGACGACTCCAACAAGTATTTTTAGCGGTAATTTGTCTCTTTATAAACTATTACTTATTAATAATGAATTGATTTTTAGCATCATGAGCAAGTTCAAAAATACAGTTCAACATTAGAAACACTTTTATTTACTCAAGACTTGGATCCACATATTTTGGAAGTATTTCAACAATTCGTTTCATTGAGGGCTTAATTTTTTTATTCTTTAATTCATGTAATTCACATTGTTTATTCTAGTGTATTTGAATTGAAAATTTATACTATTCTTATAATGAACCTCAATAAAATACATATATAGAATTTAATTCCGGTTTAGTGATTTTTCTCTATCATTTAGTAACTTTCATCAATAAGTTGGTAGTGATCAGTCGAATATAGCAGTCGAATTTGATTGTTCTTTTGAAATGCAATTTTTGTGTTGAAATAAATTATATTCAGAAAAAATGCTACAAATTTCGGTACTTTCAAAACATTTACGTCCATTTGGACGATCGTTACAAGCATTCCGGCGTCAACGTAATTTTCACGTTTGTTGTACAAGTAACATAACCTCAATTTCTAGCGATAATTTTTTCCAATTAGAATCAGTGAAATTACAATCAATCAATAGGAATTTACGAAAATCAAGTGATATTATAACAGCAAGTTTTCACAATGTTCGCTATTTCAGTTCAAAAGATTATACAGATGGTGATCAAGGTGGTTCTGAGGGTGAAAGTTATAATACCCAATTACCAGCAACTGTAGCCGTACCTGAAGTATGGCCACATGTTCCAGTTATTGCAATCAATCGAAACTTGGTTTTTCCTAGATTTATTAAATTGTTAGAGGTGAAAAAATCTTCGATTATTCCCATTAATAATAAATTGAATAATATTATTTTTTTTATAGATAACTAATCCACAATTGATTGAATTGATTCGGCGTAAAGTGAAATTGAATCAGCCATATTGTGGGATATTTCTTAAAAAAGATGAGGAAAATGAATCTGAAACTGTTGAGAATATATCAGATGTTTATAATGTTGGTGTATTTGCACAGATCCATGAAATGCAAGATTTAGGTGATCGATTACGTTTAGTTGTAATGGCACATCGTCGAATACGTATAACTGGACAAATATTCGATATAAAAGATGATATTAAAGGTAATCATTGAATTTTTTAATTAAAATATTTGAAATTGATTTTCTTCAGAAATTAAAATCAAATTTCCAATATTTAATACATCAATCAATGTATTTGTAGAGGATAGTGATGCAGATAAACGTCGTCGTAAATTGCGTAATATTCGATTAAAGAAAACGGAACAACCGGAAGTTGCTACACAGAAAGAAGATAAAAAAGCGGAAAGTAGTGAGAAGCAACAAGTAAAAGAGCCATTTTTAATGGCAGAAGTTGAAAATGTTATCCATAATAAATTTCGACAAACTGAAGAAGTTAAAGCATTGACACAGGAAGTTATTAAAACAATTCGCGATATTATCAGTTTAAATCCGTTATATCGCGATAGTTTACAACAAATGATGCATCAAGGACAAAGAGTTGTCGATAATCCTGTATATTTGAGTGATTTAGGGGCAGCTCTAACTGCGGCTGAAGCTAAAGAATTACAAGAAGTTCTCGAAGAAATGGATGTAATTTTTCTTCAATTAATCATTTAATCGATTTATATTATTTCTATTACATATTTCAGATTCCCAAAAGATTAATGCTATCATTATCACTACTCAAAAAAGAATATGAATTATCCAAATTACAGCAAAAAATTGGACGTGAAGTTGAAGAGAAAGTCAAACAACATCATCGAAAATATATTTTACAAGAACAATTGAAAGTAATTAAAAAAGAATTGGGCTTAGAAAAAGAAGATAAAGATGCAATTGGTGATAAGTTCCGTGAAAGAATTAAAGATAAAGTTTTACCAGAAGCTGTTAATTCGGTAATTGAAGAGGAATTGAATAAATTGAATTTCTTGGAGAGTCACAGTTCCGAATTCAAGTAATTTATTTAGAAAAAAAAATAATTTTAATTTTTATTGAAATAATTATGTTTTTTACTTTTTAAGTGTGACACGGAATTATTTAGATTGGTTAACTTCATTACCATGGGGTGTTTATAGTGAAGAAAATTTGAATTTACAACGTGCCGCTGAAATTTTAGATCAAGACCATTATGGTATGGAAGATATAAAACGACGTATATTAGAATTTATTGCTGTTAGTCAATTGAAAGGTTCAACACAAGGAAAGATTTTATGCTTCCATGGTCCACCTGGTGTTGGAAAAACAAGCATAGGTTCGATATTTTTTTTTTATTGATTAATTGCAGAATTATTTTACCAAAAAAATAAATTTTTAGCAAGATCGATTGCACGTGCCTTGAATCGTGAATACTTCCGTTTCTCAGTTGGTGGAATGACTGATGTAGCTGAAATTAAAGGTCATCGACGTACTTATGTTGGAGCTATGCCTGGAAAAATTATTCAATGTTTGAAAAAAACACGTACAGAAAATCCTTTAGTTCTTATTGATGAAGTCGATAAAATTGGAAAGTAAATGATTTTTTTTTTCATTCTATTTATTTGATAATTTTTTTAATTTAATTTGATGATTTAGAGGTTATCAAGGTGATCCAAGCTCAGCACTTCTTGAACTATTAGATCCGGAACAAAATGCCAATTTCTTAGATCATTATCTTGATGTGCCAGTTGATTTATCGAAAGTTTTATTTATTTGTACGGCAAATGTTACTGAAACAATACCAGAACCGTTACGTGATCGTATGGAAATGATTGATATGTCTGGTTATGTTGCTGAAGAGAAATTAGCTATTGCTACAAAATATTTATTACCACAAGCAATGAGAGATAGTGGGCTTGATGAGAAACATATACAAATTGCTGATGATGCTTTAACTACATTAATAAAAAATTATTGTCGAGAATCTGGAGTTCGAAATCTTCAAAAACATATAGAAAAAGTATTCATTTATTTATTGTTCAGTCAATTAAATTCATGCAAAATTGTCCTGATCTTATTATAGGTTGTTAGAAAAGTTGCTTATAGAGTTGTTAAAGAAGATGCTGATTTTATTCGAGTAGATTCCAAGAATTTATCGGAATTTGTTGGTAAACCCGTTTTTACCCATGATCGAATGTACACAACAACTCCACCAGGTGTTGTTATGGGCTTAGCATGGACTGCTATGGGTAATATTTGTAAACAAAAAAAAAAAAAATTATTTTAATATTTGTTTTTTAAGGTGGTTCGACTTTATATATTGAAACAACAACACGTCAGCCAAGTACTGTAAAGGAAAGTGAGAAAGACGGTGAAGGTAGTTTAGAATTAACTGGTCATTTAGGTGAAGTAATGAAAGAATCAGCAAAAATTGCATTAACAGTTGCACGGAATTATTTGAATAAGATCGATTCAAAAAATAAATTCTTACAAA